>JAJSRW010000869.1:0-28309 GCA_022414725.1 Microglena sp. YARC | reverse complement strand
AAGAGATCCTAACGACTGCAGATTCGTAACGCTTCCCCACTCCCACCCACCCCCCCAAGTCTCAGCCCCCAGGACACTTCTTCACTTGTTCGTACGTTGGGGCTACAGCCGAATCGGAGACGATTAACAAGCGTGTGCCCGCCCACATGCTTTTTGAACACTCGCCCTGATGTAATATATAACCTAAACACTTATATATGTATGGAATCGGTGTGGTTCTAACAGTGTGTTAATACTTAATAGCAATAATTGCGATAGCAGCCGTAACAGAGTGTACCCTGCCAGCAAAGTTAAAAAGCACACCGGTCGCACAGGAGGGGTGGGCGTGTGTGTGGGTGTGTGGGGGGGGTCTTGGAACTGTAAGACGGTGCACCGCCCAGAGCTGACTGAAGCACTAATGCACAATCCAATCGAAACCCAGGGCTATTAAGCCAAATATTCAACCCAAAACAGGCATTGACTGGAACTAAAAGGATTTCAACCCCAGGAGGGGTCTCCTTGCGCCAGCTCAGATTATAATTGAGATACGTGCCAAGAGACACAGCCAACATGCTTAAAGGCAAGGGGACATGTAACTGAATTCGAGTTCTGCACTAGCCAAAGACACAGAGGGTTGTGTTGTTAATGGTAGAACTTATTGGTTGTACCATATTAACCTTGTTTACAGTGTATGCCCGGCCAGGTCTCTACCCTGGGCCGACTGGCCAGCTACTGGCGGATACTCATCCGCCCGCTAGGAACGATATATGTAGCCAGACAGGCCTGGTGCCGCCATCTCAGATAGCTACTAATACACGGCAAGTTCATCTTGCCGGCAATCTCAATCATGTAATAACAATGTCCAACCAACTTGTGTCTTTTACCCATCGTCTACGAGAAGCAAGAATACTAACAGGTCATGGCCCACGTTAGCACTGAGAACTCCGTGCAGAATACGAGATGCGAACCCGCAGCGATTCCCTGCTTCTTGCCGAGAAACCTGTAGTCGAGATTTACGGTGAGAGTGAACTGATAGCCTAACTACGAACTGCTGATCACCACCCTAAGACATACCCCGCTTAACATAACTTGACGGACTCACGAGTATCCGTTCCCTTTTGAAAGTTTCGTGCCAATCGTCAACGCGGACATTACTGACATTTGGGAAGCTAAAGATAGAAACCCCAGCTTTGCTTACTGCTGTGATCTATTGACCTTCGACTGGTGTGGCGCTGCGCGCATTGTGTCTGTAACCTGCTGGCTAAACCCGAGCTGCAGCAGCTTCTTCCCTTTGGATCCGCTCTTCCCAGATCCACCAAGCCCCAAGACTATCCGCCTAGATCTCCGATCTGCGGCCTACGCCCCCTGAAATCCGCCTCCCCCACTCACGCCTCTGGATCCGCCCAACCTCCATCTGTATCCATACCCCCTGACTACGATCCCCATAAGCTCGGTCTACGCCTGCTTTGCCATGCCGCCGTTCGACCTCAACCTTATCAGTTTCAATAGCGACAAATGACTAATATAATGGGCAATTCATGCAAAGGAGGCTTTGGGCAAATCTTAAAGTACGGCACCAAGATCTGGGCTGGACTCCATCCCTGGTGTTGCGCCTAGCACTCAAACATCACACCTAGAGTAAACTTGACTTCTGCTATCAAACAGAAGACAGGTGAACCCCTCATCCCACTAACATATCAACACACATGCACGGATCTGATTATGCCTGTCTATCACCGCCATACTTAAAGCTTGCCTGGCACCAACATTGCATGTGAACTCAGACAAATCACAGACATGCACAGAGTGCTCCTACAATACCACTATGCTTTCGCATACTCTGAGCCCACGCTCAAGACTTTGCACTGTTCATTCGACTCATCACTACCTGCAATATTGGATGTTGACACTGGTGCACCTTCCCAAATGACTGGTAATAGCATATCTCCTGTTGACATCCGTCCTTGCCACCCTATCACTACTACCTGCACTCCCTTGCCCGCTATCACGTCCTTGCCACCTATCACTCTATCACTCCTGCCACCCTAATCACTCCATGCCACCGGCTATCACTCCTTGGCCACCCTAGACCCTGCCCACTCTATCACCCTATCACTCTTGCCACCTATCACTTTTCTATCACTCTTGCCACCCTAATCACTCCCTGCCACCCTATCACCGCTATCACTCCATTGCACCCTATCACACGAACAGCATCCACAAAACGTTATCATCAATAGAATGGGGTACGCTTGTGTAGGGGGATAATGGGTAAACTTGTTAAACTCCAACACTACGTTGGCGCCTGCCAGGTGCAAGACCACCCCAACCTGCTGTCTATAAAACAGACCATGAAAGCCCCCTCCACCTGCAAGCCTTTATTAAGTTCCATCAGCATTCCACGATGTCAATGACCACATAACTCTTCTTACTGCCAAAGCGAAAAAAGGAACCTGTACAGTGTACTACCATCATACCTCAGTGGCCCTCTTAGCCATGGCAGCAATCTCACGAAAAAAATCTGAGAACCCTGAAACTCTGGCATGAACGCTTTGCTCACCTGTCGTACTCTGGGCTAAGTAGACTCATAGATGGTGACCAAGTCTTTAGGGATCAACACCTGCAGCTAAAGCATTCAGGAAACTTACATCTATTCCCTGTGAAATTTGGTGCCATATCTAAAAATGGGCAAGAACCCATATCCCACTTCAATCCACCGCGGTGCCAAATACCCATTGCCATCATCCACATTGGACATGAGTGGAAAAGATTGTGTACCTAGCCTAATTGGGAGCCTGGTCTTTCAGGGCAATCCTAGATGATCATCAAAAGTACTCCCTAGTCACCTTACCACAAAACCAAAGACACTGTTTCCGAAGGACAGACGCATATAGAACTGGAAAGGTATGAAGAACCTCAACAGGCGAAAAGATTGGTAAGATATTCCTCTGACAATGCCCCTGAATACAGTATGCTTCAGTACCTGGTGCCAGAAGCAAAGGCATACCCAAGAATTACAACTGTGGCATGGATCCATCCACCAATGGTGCAGCTGAGAGATACACAACAGAACCTTGCATGACAGAAGCTACTGCCCTCCTCCGTCCTCTAAGTTTCCAGACAGGTTCAGGGCCGAATGGTCAGGAATGCATGCATGATCAGGAATCTGTCCCCCAACGACATCTCTGACAAAACACCTTATGAAAATATTCCATGGAGTCAAGAAAAGTAGATTACCTTAGAAAACATTGGGTGCACAGCAGGGTAATTCAAAGCGCGCGCTTTTGCGCTTTTGAGCGCTAACTTTTTGACCCCCTCTGCGCTTTAAGCGCGAGTTTTTTTGCAACCCCTTGTGGGCGCTGCAAGCAATTTTTGCGCTTTTTGCACTACAAAGCGCAGATTTTTTGTTTTCAAGTGCGCTAAAGCGCTGGCCAATTGGGCCATTTGAACTAACCCTCTAACCCTAACAATGCGTTGCCACCTGGCAGCCCTGCTGGGACTGATCCCCCTACAAACATCACCCCATCAGTGCACATAGAACCTGATCCACTACCTGCCCCTTCAGACCCAGACACTGGGCCAGCTAGGGTTCAACCCTCCCAAGCTCCCAGCTGGCAAGTTCAATGGAGAATACTGCCTCCTTACAGCAGATGATGTGCCTATCTCTTAAGACCCACAAGGAGGCATTGTCTAGTGAGCACTCAGCTGAATGGGCCAAGGCCATGGCAGCTGAATTGTCTGCCCCGTATTAGATGAAGAAATGGACACTGTCTGAGCTTGCCACCAGGATCCAAGCCCATTGGTACTAAATAGGTATTTGATCTCAAGATACTGGTGTCAGGAGAGATTGACCGTTTCAAGGCCAGACTTGTGGCCAAGGGCTATGCACAGAGACCAGGCATGGACTATGACCAAGTCTTTGCACCAGTGGCCAAACATGCCACTATCCGCTTTATCCTCTCCATGGCTGCAGATCCCTCAGCACACCTTGCCCAGCTGGATGTATCCACTGCATTCCTAAATTGTATAGTTGAAGAGGAACTTTAATGAACACAGCCACCAGGTTTTGAAACTGACCACAGAGTTTGCAGAATGTGGAAATGTCTGTATGGTCTCAAGCAGGCCTCACGTCAGTGGTACCTAAGGGTGAAGACTGATATGATCTCTTTTGGCTTCAAGAAAGTACATGCAGACCAGGGACTTTTCATCCTGCCTGAATCATCCTCCATGCCACTTATCTGGGTCCTCCTCTGGGTTGATGACTTCCTTCTACTCTCTTTCAACAAGACTATCCTCTGCAAGTACAAGAAATCCATCATGGGTCTGTACAAGACAAGAGACCTGGAGAGCCCTCAGTGTTTGTTGGATATGAGATCACAAGGGGTGCCAAGAAAGGCACACTCCACATCTGCCAATCCAGGTTTATCCAATCCCTACTCAAGTCTGCCAACATCATGTCAGAGCATGGAAGCTCCAAACAACCTGTTCCTCTACATCCTGAGATACCTCTACCCTATCCTGCAGCAGGAGATCAACCAACTGGTCTACCACTTGCCCAGATTGTGGGATCCCTCAACTACCTGGCAGTCAACACCAGGCCAGACATTGCCCAGGCTGTCAACAGGCTAGCAAGGCACAGCGCTAACCCTATAATTGAGCATATTGAGGCTACCCAAGGCATCCTCAAGTATCTTGCAGGAACTCCTGACCATGGAATCACATACACCTACTCCAACAAGAGTATGATGGGTTTCTGTGACTCTGACCATGCTGCATGCCCTGTTACCAGACAGTCCACCACTGGATGGGTGTTTGTCAACAATGGAGGAGCCATCTCATGGCAGTCCAAGATGCAAGCATCAGTGACTGCCCTATACAGCACTGAAGCTGAGTATGTAGCTGCTACATCTGCAGCCCAAGAGGGTCTGTGGCTAAGGAAGCTCCAACTCTGTGCAACAGGGACCCTCCCAGCCTCCCTCACCATCAATGGAGACAATCAAGCTGCTCTCAGTGCTTTGAACCGAGAGGAGCTCTCCTCCAGACTCTAGCACATGGAGACCAGATTATACTTCCTCAAGGAACATTCAAAGCTGGGGGGGAATCAAGCTGAACTGGATCCCTACTGCTGCTAACATGGCTGACATGTTTACCAAAGCTCTTGCAAGGGTCAAGTTCTGGGATTTCAGTGCTGCAATGGGATGCAAGCCCAAGAACCCTGTATAGCCAATTTGCAACTTTCTGTCCTGTAGTGTTCTACTATGAACAATTTTGCAATGACTAATCAAAATTGGAATCATTTTTATTCTTCTGTTGCACTCTTGTCTCTCTTCTCGATTTCAGATGCACTTGTTTATGTACCTCTGTTAGTTTAAAACCCTGGAACTCTTCAGCACAAGAGTACCAGGGTTTTGGGGGATGTTATGGTACGACTTACTGGTCGTACCATACTAACCCCGGTTACGTGTATGCCCAGCCAGGTTCTCTACCCTGGGCCGCTGGCCAGCTACTGGCGGATACCATCCGCCAGCTAGGACCGATATATTGAAGCTAAGGCAGGCCCTGGTACCGCCATCTCTGATAGCTACCAATACTGTCAAGTTCATCTTGCCGCCATCTCATCATTGTAATAACAGTGTCGCTACCAACTGTGTCTCTTCCCCATCGTCTACGAAAAGCAAGAAATACTACAGGTGTCGATGAGAAAGGCGGTATATGCCGAGATTAGTTTTCAAGTTCGCTGTTATATGTGTGTGTGTTTACAGTCTAGCCGGCAAAGGCGTAGCCAAATAGGCTAAATAGACTTGCCCAACCTCAATATTGGAAAGGACTGTATACAAAAAAAACCCAGGTGAACTGAACCCCAACAAATCGCAATTGACAAGGGCCCGGAGTTCGAGCTATGCGCATGATTTAAATGATACTTATGCGCTTATACTGATGGCTGACTTATGCGTTTGAGTTCCACCAACTCAGCTTGGGAACCTACACTGCCTGTTACCATGGGGTCGTACACAGGGGACTTCAGGAGGAACCCCAGCTCTGCTGCCTGAGACGCAACCAATTGTATAGCATGCGTCCTGCAACGCAACGGACCCTTCCTTCTGGTCAACGGACCCTGCGACGTTGCGTCTGTGACAGAGGACGCAGCGTCCCGAACAACCCTGGTTGTACACCCCCTCCTTCATATCTCTAGGGATAGGCAATATGATATCATATAATAGCATGTCATCAAATGATATCATATGATGCCAGTGGCCTTGCTAGGCTTAAGTTACCATTTATCTACGATATTATATGATGCAATTTGTATGATATCATACTCGCCTTTAGCCAGTATCATATGATTTGCCGATCCCTACATATCTCACATCACTAGATGTCTGACGGCCGCCACCTTTCCGATGAAAGAGCTTTGCAGGAATGGATGTTATGAACCGAGTGAAACAGCTGCTGGGAGATCTGTTAATGTGGTTGGAACAGGCCTCCCGCCTCTTCTTCTACCTCTTCTCCTCCTTCTCCTCCTTCTTCTCTTTCTTGACCATTCCTTCCTCCATTGCAGGTCCTGATGTTATGAACCGAGTGGAACAGCTGCTGGGAGATCTGTTAATGTGGTTGGAGCAAGCCTCCAGTCCCCAAGCACATGGCCAGGCTGCCGCCACCCTGGCGCTTGTACCAAGCTGGCATGGCTCTGGCGCAGTCAGAGTTCCTAATTAGGTCATGTGGACACGTGCGCTACTGGACCCCTGGGGCTGTGAATGCACTGCTTGCGCTGCTGAAAGTGTATCAGGCGTTGGTATTACACTCCTGCAGCTTCCGCCCAGGTTCTTCCTCCGCTAGATCTGCTACCGCCACGCCAGTAAGCCCTCCTCTGCCCGCCGCGACTCAGCTGCTAGCCACACTTTAGCTACCCCGCCCCCAGCAGCCAGCAAAGGGGGCAGTCAGACGCATGCCAGCTCAGCGTTCACCTTGGTCCACAGCCTGGCACAGCTGTTGATACGCAGCGAATTCTTAGATATGTGTGTCCAGGCCCTGGGGCTAGTGTTGTTCAGTACCAGCTAGAGAGAGGCTTGTGGTGAGGGTAGTCACGAGCCGATTGCCGCAGCCATGCAGCTCATGGCCTTCATCACACTACTCATCAAGTTCGTGGCTACCCAGCCTAGTGCCTCTGAACGTGAGTACTACCTGATACTTGATCACCGCATCTCAACTGCCCTTTCCAAACGCCCAACCACTCCATGCCCCCCCCCCCCCCCCCCCCATGCCCCTCCTGCCATCCTACCCACCCCATGGCGTCATTATTCATGTCATCCCTCCCACCTCATGGCGTCATTAGTGAAGTCATCTCACCCACCTCATGGCGTTATTAGGTGGTAATATCATTTCATCCCTGCCCCATCCCATTCCCGCCCACCCAACAAAACTAGTCATCCACCTCATCACACTGCTCATCAAGTTTGTGGCTACGCAGCCTAGTGCCTCTGAACGTGAGTGCCACCTGATACTTGATCACTGCATCTCAACTGCCCTTGCCAAACTCCCCCCCCCCCCCCCCCCCCCCCGCATGCCCGCATGCCCCCCCTGCCATCCTACCCACCCCATGGCGTCATTATTCATATCATCCCTCCCACCTCATGGCGTCATTAGTCAAGTCATCTCACCCACCCCATGGCGTTATTATGTGGTAATATCATTTCATCCCTGCCCATCCCATCCCGCCCGCCCAACAAAACTAGTCATCCACCTCATCACACTGCTCATCAAGTTTGTGGCTACCCAGCCTAGTGCCTCTGAACTTGAGTGCTACCTGATACTTTGATCACTGCTTTTCAACTGTCCTTGTCAAACACCCGACCACCCCTTGCTTCCCTTGCCATCCCACCCACCCCATGGCGTCATTAGGTGGTGGTATAATTTCATCCCTGCCCTATCCCATCCTACCCACCCAAGAACACTAGCTATTCACTTCATCACGCTACTCATCAGGCCCTTGCCAACAGCCCAACCACCCCATACCCCCGCTGTCATCCTGCCCACCCAACCATCCAAGCCCAGCCCCTATCCTATCCCCTAAGCCATCTCCATCCCAGACCCTAAGCCATCCCAGACCCTAAGCCATCCCAGACCCCAAGTCATCCCAGACCCTAAGCCATCCCAGACCCTAAGCCATCCCAGACCCCAAGCCATCCCAGACCCTAAGCCATCCCAGACCCTAAGCCATCCAGACCCTAAGCCATCCCAGGCCCCAAGCCATCCCAGAACCTAAGCCATCCCAGAACCTAAGCCATCCCAGACCCCAAGCCATCCCAGACCCCAAGCCATCCCAGACCCTAAGCCATCCCAGACCCTAAGCCATCCCAGACCCCAAGCATCCAGACCCTAAGCCATCCCAGACCCTAAGCCATCCCAGACCCTACCCCCTCCCTCCCAACCAACCTTTCCCTCCCAACCACCTTTCCCTCCCAACCACCTTTCCCTCCCAACCACCTTTCCCTCCCAACCACCTTTCCCTCCCAACCACCTTTTCCCTCCCAACCATCTTTCCCTCCCAACCACCTTTCCCTCCCAACCACCTTTCCCAACCAACCACCTTTCCCTCCCAACCACCTTTCCCTCCCAACCACCTTTCCCTCCCAACCACCTTTCCCTCCTCAGGTGTCCACATATGCACCCCGCACCTGGTCGCCCTGTTAGACCCTCGCACAGGGGGAGCCATCCCCCGCGTCTTAGACCAAGCCATGTCAGAAAAGACGTTGGCGGTACAACTCCACGCCTTGCGCCTACTTAAGCAACTCTTTGGGCTCCAGTCAGGACTTAGCCTGCTCCTGGACCCTAAAGCACAAGCCCGGAAAGCCCAGGGCCTGGCTGCGGTTTTACGGACAGGGTGAGGGTGAGAGCGGGGGGAGGGCCTCACCAGCACTCATAGCATCGTCGGATTCGAACTTGTCAGCAGCTGCTTCAGCACCAGCGGCGATTGCTGCCCACTACACGCAAGTGCATGCTTACTGAGTCTGCCAGGTAATGATGACGATGACGAGGACGATGCTGCTGCTGCTGATGGTGGTGGTTGATGTTCAGGCTGACGCACACAAATATTGCATGTTGGCTAAAGATCCTTGAGTGGCCGAAGATGCACAAAAAAGACAAGCTGCCCTGCACGGTGTGTTTTGTGTTGCTTATAGATCCTGGGGTAGTTTCAATACCAGGTGCCAGTATTACAAGGGCCATTCAGCTCAATATATTTGTGCCCCCCACCCCACCCCCCCCCCACCCCCCCCACGCCCGCCCGCCCCTCTCTCTCTTTCTCTCTCTCTATATTTCTCTTCCCCTTGCTCTTCCCCTTGCTCTTCCCCCTCTTCTCTCTCTCTCTCTCCTCTCTCTCTCTCTCTCTCTCTCTCTCTCTCTCTCTCTCTCTCTCTCTCTCTCTCTCTCTCCCCCCACCCCTCTCTCCTTACTCTCTAGCTCAAGCTATATGCACAACCCAACCTCCTCTCTACCTCCCCAACCCTCCCAACCCTCCCCTCCCTCCCCAACCATCCTTACTCTCTAGCTCAAGCTGTATGCACAACCCTCCCCTCCCTCCCACAACCCTCCCCTCCCCACCTGTATGCACAACCCAACCTCCCTCCACAGGTACTACCTCCCATCTCAAGGGGATCCAGCAAGTGCTGCAGCTCAACTCTGTCACTCTCTCCTTACCCTCTCTCCGTAGTCTCTAGCTCAAGCTGTATGCACAAACCCAGCCTCCAACCTCCCCTCTAACCCTCCCCCTCCAACCCTCCAACCCTACCCTCTATCCCCCCTCCTTCCCCCTCTATTCCCCCTCCAACCCTCCAACCCTCCCCTCTATCCCCCCTCCAACCCTCCACTCTACAGGTACTACCTCGCATCTCAAGGGGATCCAGCAAGCGCTGCAGCTCAACTCTGTCACATCCACATGGACCTGCTATGTGCCCTGAGCGCCAGTGACGACCGCGCGGTGCGTGTACGCATGCGGGAGTTGGGCCTGCTTGATTTCCTGGTACGGCAGCTAGCTCTAGAAGCTGAGGTGCTTAGTTTGCCAACTCCGAGACCGGATGGGCTGGCCAGTGGCAGGCCATGCCAGTCTGGCAGCTCGGACGATGAGCTGTCAAGCAGCGGCTCTGACAGTGGAAGCGACAGTGACTATGACAATATCAGTTTGGTACCAATAGCACCAGGGGCCCAACGGCGGCATGGGGGCGGGCCATCTACAGTCCTAGCCCCCCCTGCTAGTAGCAGGGTGGAAGCTGTGAAGCAGCTGGATGCAGCGGAGGGAGCAGGGGGTACCAGTTCCCACACAAACTTCACTTTCTCAGGGGATATGAACGAAGACGTGGAGAGACTGATGGCGATGGAGGAGGCAGACCATTCTATTGAGCTGAAAGGCTTTGAATATGATGAAGAGGGCCTACGTTTGCTGTCCACCCCCATCGCTAGCTCCAATTCAGCTCTGGCTGAGCCCTCCCCCACCCCCCCACGCCCACGCATGCCCCTCATCCCCGCCCTCTCACTCAACCGCGCTCCCAGCTCTACTACGGGCAGTGCCGCTGCCAGTGGTCGGGACCTAAGTGGCAGGCCACCAGTGCCTAAGCTTTCCCTCGCCAGTGTGCGCTCAATCGCCTCAAGCAGAGTCCTGTCCAAGCCACCTGGGGGCGCCTTTGGCTCGGTCCTAACCTCCTCATCCACCCTAGGCATGTCCCGATTGAGCGCGTCCGAATATACCAACATACCGAAGCAGGGACCCCCTCCTGCCCTGCTCTGCCCAGCTCAAGCGAGCTAGGCTCAGAGAGCCTACCCTCTACCCTCCCTCAAATGGAGCTGGAGCGGGAGCCTAGCGGGACAGCTAGCACCTCCTTGCTGCACCATTCCCACGCCACGCCACTTTGCCAGGCCCCCCTCAAGCCCGCAACAGACTCCTCCCCCCAGAGCTCGGCCCGCAAGGGGGCAGCTGGGGGGCCCCGGCAAATGCCTGGGCAAGTAAGAAATGACAGCAAAGAGTCCAGCGCCAGGGGTACCACCACCACCCCAACCATGGGGGGGCCTTGCCCCCTGGGGGACCAGTACCTGGGACTGTAACAGTGACAGGAGCAGGGGCAGGAGTAGGCGCAGCTGGGCGGACAGATGAGTCATCTGCTGAGCAGCAGGCCTCTGTTTTTCCCCTGTTGAATCTCAGTGGCCTCCCTGATGGCGCAGCGGGCAGCAGTAGTCGCTTCCCCACCTCCACCACCCTCCCTGTGGTCACCAGCGCCACTTCCAGCGGTGGGCCAGGGCTTGGAACTGTCTTTCGCCACTGCAGCATGGAGTGGTGGGTGAATGCCATAAACCACTTCATGAATCATACCCCATAAACCACACCTCATAACCCCCGTAAACCGTA
Organism: Microglena sp. YARC; assembly: GCA_022414725.1. NCBI lineage: Eukaryota > Viridiplantae > Chlorophyta > Chlorophyceae > Chlamydomonadales > Chlamydomonadaceae > Microglena > Microglena sp. YARC. Next base: position 16,935 of record JAJSRW010000869.1, on the reverse strand, counting down.
CCCCATAAACCCTATAAATTCCATACACCTCTTCATGAACCATACCCTGTAACCCCCATAAACCACATAAACCACATAAACCATACCCAATAAACCCCAAACACCCCATAAACTATACCACACGAGCCATATCCCACAAAACCCACAAACCCTATAAACCCCATGGACAGACTGCGCAATGGAGAAGCGCAAGGCCATGGCGATGGGCGATTCATCGAGGTCCCCTGAGGCGGGCTCCGAAGCCACGACGGGGTTGCACGCCTATGAGCGCATGCTGTCCACACGATTGTTGTACAAGGACGCCACCCCTGCATGCACTCATGGTCCGAATGGTATTGAGCTCGCTCATCACCCCCTCGGCTACGGGTGACCTGGACCTTGTGGCACTGAACAAGGTCCTGGGAAGTGAAGGAGGGCGGACAGGTGGGCTGGAGTACCTGCTCACCTGGCACCTCAGCTCCGAAGCCGGGGTGAAGATCGCTGCTGACGTGTCACACCAGCTAGATGCCAGGGCAGCACCTGATGTCAAGCCAGCAGGAGAGGGGGGCATGACAGATATGGCCAGCACACCGCGTACCCCTGCCTCAAGGCTATTGCGCCTGCTGTCCCCGCGGTCTATTTGACCCCAGTAGGTTTGCGAACCTCCAGTTCCACGCCAGGGGGGCCTCGGGCAACATCTACCGTGCGAAGTACGTACCGCCTAGCAGGAGCTCCGAAACCAAAAGCAGTCTACCCGTGAACACCACCCAGGCACAGGTCATGATCAAGGCCATTGAACTGGCAGGCCCTGAATCAGACCGTAGTATGTTGCAGGATGTGTACGGAGAGCTGGCGATTCTAGAGCGCTTCCGTGGCCACCCTGGCATCTGCCAGCTCATCGACTATGGCATCACTGGGGAGTCGTACTGGATAGTGATGCGTCGGTACAGATGCTCCCTGGCAGAGTGGAGGCTGAGACAGACGCAGGGACCTAGTAACCCTGCCTCAGCTGTTCTATACCTCTCCATCTTACAGCAGGTAGGGTGGCAATTAATAGTTATGTCAAATAAATGTATCTACATATTATTTTGCCTGAGACAGACGCAGGGACCTAGTAACCCTGCCTAGGCTGTTCTATACCTCTCCATCTTACAGCAGGTAGGGTGGTGATTAATAGTTCTGTCAAATAAATGTATCTACGTATTATTTTGCCTGAGACAGACGCATGGACCTAGTAACCCTGCCTAGGCTGTTCTATACCTCTCCATCTTACAGCAGGTAGGGTGGTGATTAATAGTTATGTCAAATAAATGTATCTACTTATTATTTTGCCTGAGACAGACGCATGGACCTAGTAACCCTGCCTAGGCTGTTCTATACCTCTCCATCTTACAGCAGGTAGGGTGGTGATTAATAGTTATGTCAAATAAATGTATCTACGTATTATTTTGCCTGAGACAGACGCATGGACCTAGTAACCCTGCCTAGGCTGTTCTATACCTCTCCATCTTACAGCGGGTAGGGTGGTGATTAATTGTTCTATGGAATAACTTTGGCAGAAACAGTCGCAAGGATCCAATAACCTGCCTCGGCTCTTCTCTACCTCTCCATCTTACAGCAGGTTTGGTGATGTTTTGGTTGTTCTATGAAATAAATTTATCTTTATATTATTTTGATAGAGAGTCGCTGGGATCCAGTTATCTGCCTCATCTCTTCTCCAGGTTTTTTCCAGTTCAGAAAGTTTTGTATAGCTTTATGGGGTTTTGCCTCCTCCAGGGACAGCGTTTTATAGCTTGTTAGGTCCATGAAGGGCCCTAGATATGGGTTTTATATAGCGGCAATTTGGGGCAATATGGGGACAAGAGTAGCGACAGCTACGTATAGCAGTGGAGTCCCTCAAGTTCCTCGTCAACAACTCAGTAGCCCACTTTGACCTGAAGTGCGCCAACATCCTGCTGGACCTACAGTCCAAATATATCCAAATATATCCAAATCTAGCCCAAACCACTGAACTAAATCATGTCCCAATCCAACCAATCCACACCTAACCACTTTCGCAGGTGGTGGAGTTCCTGAAGCTCCTTGCAACAAAAAAGAAGTCCACTTTGACCTCAAGTGCGCCAACATCCTGCTGGACCCCCTATCTAAACCTATCCAAATCTAGCCAAATCTTGCCAAAACCTATGAACCAAACCATGTCCCAATCCAACCAATCCACACCAAACAACCATTCAGGTGGTGGAGTCCCTGAAGCTCCTCGTCAACAACTCAGTAGTCCACTTTGTCCTCAAGTGCGCCAACATACTGCAGAACCCTCGATCTTAACCTATGATAATGTATCCAAATCTAGCCGAATCTAGCCAAAACCAATTGTCAGCATGAATTGCGGTGCTCTCACGCGTTTTATGACTTGGTGACTACTTATGTACTTCCTTAGAACTATCGGCCCAGACAGTGTTTCTGTCTGTACTGTGTCAGCTTCCCGTAGACTGTGTCATCCTTCATGACACGGTGACAGCTTCCTGTTGACTGCGTCATCGGTCTCTCACTGACACACTCTGTATAGCCGGTGCCTGGCTTAAGATTCCTGACTTAGGGTCTAGTCAGGTTACAGACGTCCGCCTCTCCCACCGCTGGTGTTCTTTGGCGTCCGCCTGTCCTTGTAACGCTATTTCTTGTCTCCGTGTATAGATTGGCGCGTCTGTCTCCGCTGCATACATCTCTGTCCACTCTTCGAAGTGCTTTCTAGCTGATAGGTTACGGGCTTATTACTTCTACCACTGCTTTACAATGCAACTTCCGCGTGGGCCTCCTGCCGGCTTCGAGAAACTTACCCCACAGAATGGTATTTCCTGGTCGCGCGGTATGGAGAGCGTCATTATCAGTAATGGATGCGACCGAATTCTTCCTCTAAAGATTCGTGTTCCCACTGATTGGCTAGATGATTGCGCGCCAGCGGCCTCTGCTGCCGGAGATGAGTCTCCTTCGCCATCATGGAAGCCACCCCCCCCTCCAATACCTCCATTTCTCCGTCTCCTTCTCCTTTTGTCCAACGTCTCCGACCTGAGGTTGAGGATATTCTGATGCGCCTATGCTGTGTTTCCACACAGATTATCCAGCATGCAAGGTCGCCTCCACCCGCTGATGCCCGCTTTACCTACGACACTGTAGACCTTGCTCTCCATAGCCATGAAGATGGCTATGCTTACGGCAAGTCTGACGACTCAGAGGAAGATTACTCTGATGATTGTATGGAAGATCTACAGAGTGCCAGAAGTGGCGACTTCGGTGGAGTCACTCCCTCTTCTGCTACTAGGGTTTTCCACACCTCCACTGTCTCTCCGGTGTATGAGCCTCAATTGGCACCTTCTCCTGCGGTCTTCAAGCCTCCGTCTGCCGCTCTGCTTGCGCCGCTTCCACCGGACCTACCTGAGGTGGTCAAGCCGTCTTTGCTGCGGAGTTCGTCTCTTGGTCCTTTGGGTCCTCTACTCAACCTTGCAGGGCAGGCTCGCAACCCTGCAGAGCGGGCTCTTGGTGCTTACCATACTCGGGCTCGCGAGGCTGCTGCCACGAGTGTCCACAGATCTGCTGCTGGCACCTCGCAGGAGCCCCCTCCACCTCCACCGGTGGATCTGCCACCTGCGCCTGGCCCTCCGCCGTCTATGAATCCTACGCTGTCCGGCATATCCCGGGAACATCTGCTTGATGGCACACCACCTGTGCGGCTGGCTGTGCGGGACTGCCGGCTTATTCGCGAAGCCCAGTATGCTGGAGATTCTCTTGATCGCACTTTGTACGGTAGGCTGGATGAGGCAGCCACTCGGGCTAATCTAGATAGAAAGGGTCGCCCTAAGCGTGTGATGGCTTACTCTGAGCTGGGTCATGAGTGTCGTGCTTTTCTAGGACCTGTGAAGGCAGGGATTAACTACCCTTCCCCTGGAGGTGTTACCTTTGGTGGGATTGGGCGTAGGAACAATGATCTCCGAGGGTATCAGTATGTGAAGGTCCCTCTCAGTTTTGTTCCTGTTAGGCCTGATTTCGAGCTCGTTGCGAGTGTTGCGCGTTCCTTAGATCTCATTAGGAACTTAGATGATCAGCGCGCATATGATGCTGGCATTGCTGCCGAGTATTTTATGTCGGTTCGTGCCTCGTATGCTCCTGTGCCTGATCCTCTTGCTGCTGGACCCTCGGCCTCTCATGGTGAGTCTCGTGTAGATCCTGCACTGTTGGGTTTTAGTGCCCTGCCCCTGGAACGTCAGGAGTTCTTGTGTCTCACTATGATGCTTGCGAACATGACGGATGCGATGGTCAATGTGTATCAGGATTTTGCCACTCCTCGGGATATCTTCTTGCATATCCGAAGACAGCGTTCTGATGCTCTTGCTGCTCGTGTCCCTCTCATGCTTGTTGAGCTTCGGCGTGCAACCATGGACAACTCTGAACCTGTGGATGTGTTCTTTCGCAGGGTCCGGGGCTTGTGCACTGACCTCCGCAGTGCGGGATACCCACAGCCTCAGCGCCATGCCATGCATACTATTATTAATGGCATCATGCACCCCCGCTTCGACACTCTGCGGCTACAGTTTGGTCTCGCACTGCATCAGAACAAGCCTGTTGATTACTGGACCTGTCTGGCAGCATATAGATCATTAGATTTCTTGAACGTGTCTCTCCCTAAGTCTGATCCGAGGCATCCTGGTTGGTCCCGCGATCCTCCCCAAGTCCCTGCCAATGCTGCTTTTCAGCGTGGCAGGGGACCTGGTCCTCAGGGTTCCGGGACTACCAAGAGGCGCTTGGATAGCACTTGGGGCCCCTGTCTTTCCAAAACGAGCCACTCGGAGGACCGTTGCTGGACGAAACATCCGCACCTGCGAAAGGCCAAGGCTGGTGCACCGGGCATTGAACCCGTGCCCGTTGCCTTGGCCCTTCCAGGTTCGCTGACTCGCAAGCAGTTGTCCTCCTTGCAGGCTCAGATTGATGGGTACGCCATGTCCAAGAACTAGGAGGTACGCTCTGTCCTATTCTCTTGCACTACGAAGTTCTCTAACGTGTGTAGCCCTAGTCTTTCTGCGGGTGTCTGGCATGTGGACTCTGGAGCTGGAATGTCAATCACGGGTGATAAGTCTTTGTTCACTGTGTTTGAATCTTCTGCTGTTGGGCCTACGGTTCGATTTGGTGACGGGGTGATTCAACGGTCAGAGGGTAAGGGATCCATTGTGTTATGTATTGATTGGTTACCAACATCAATCACTCTAACCAATGTTCTTTATATCCCTCACCGTCCGGTGAATCTCCTGTCAGTAAATGCTGTGGCTCATTCTCTCCACTGCCAGGTTTCTTTTGATAGTCTTAGTTGCACTGCCACTCAGGGCTCTTCTGTTCTCTGGTCCTTCCCTGCCTCCAGCGATGGTGTGTACAAGTTTGCATGTAGGCCTTGTCACACCTCCAGTCGTTGTTTAAGAGTTGCTGACAATTATCCAGCGTTTGCACTTGATGTTGATGAGGACGGTGGAGTTGTTCTCCTACCACTCCTGCATGGTTGTGGCATAGGCGATTGGGTCATCCGGCTATAGTGCCTTACACAAACTTGTCAAGAGTGGTATGGTTAAGAACTTACCCCTCAGTCTGGGTCAAGTGCAAAAGTTGGGTAAGATCCCATGTGATGCTTGTCACAAGGCTAAGGGCAAACGTCTCCCTTTTCCTAAAGAAAGCAAAACTGAGATCCGTGCACCTCTCCAACGACTTCACTTGGATATAATGGGACCAGTTCATATTAGGGGTCTGCGTGGGGAGTTTTACATCCTGTGCCTCATAGACCAATTCTCTGGCTTTGCTGAAGTATTGTGCTTGAGGACCAGGGATGAAGCTCCCTTAGCAGTCCAAACTATCATCCTCAGATGGTCAAATCAGCTGCAGGGGTTTGCCTTTAAGTGTCTGAGATCTGACAGGGCCAAGGAGTTTATAGTTAAATGGTTCGAGGATTGGCTGATATCGGTTGGGGCAGTACATGAGTTATCGTTGGTGTACACTGCCCAGCAGAACGCAACTGTGGAAAGGTATAATGGGGTCTTGCAGTCTATAGCTAGGAGTATCCACCTGGAATCAAAGCTAGCTAAGTCTTTCTGGCCTTATGCCTTCCTAGCTGCTTGTTACCTTCGTAACCGACTGCCCAATCAGGGACGCAAGACACCTTATGAGTTGTTTTATGGGGTGATGCCTGATGTGTCGTTGTTACGTGTGTTTGGATGCCCCTGCTATGTCACGTTAGTCAATGGGAAGAAACGTAACAAGCTGGACGAAAGGGCGTTATCTGGTAGACTGGTTGGGTATTCTCTGGTGAGTAAGGGTTATTTTATTTGGGTTCCTAAGTTGCGCCAGGTAGTAGAGAGTCGTGATGTACTCTTCTATGAACAGTTTAGCTATAACTGTATTCCTGGGCTTCCTCCCTATGACGGGTCGCCGTATGTTTCTAGCATCCCTGCCGCTATCAACGGACACATGCCTAAGGCTGCGGTCCATTCCTTAGATCCTTTGCTTTCCCCAATTGTTGACCACTGTCCTGGCCATAGGATGATTCTGCGTCCCAGGTCAGGGGCTGCTGGTACTGTATTGCGTGAGAATGCACTGGGCGGGCGAGGTTCTGCAGTTCCTACGGATAAAATCTTAGCCGAATCTCAGGGGGTCGCCAGGCCCTCCTCTGCGTCAAATTCCGTCGGTGAAGCTCTAGGATTACGACAATCTCAGATCATAGTGGAGCCTCTTATAGGTCCATTGTCTAATAGTCACCCTGCTCCAATCATCTTGGATGGCTCGAAGGGGTTGGTGAGCGCTTCGCCTCCTGCCGTTCCTGATAGATTAATCGGGAGCCCGGGTGATGATGTAGCCTTTGCCGATAGTGCAAGTGATGATCTTGATCATTGGTCAGGCTCCGATACTGCGTATGGCTGGGGTGTTCCGGTCGACCCAGGCTTCGTTGAATTAGAGGCAAATAAGGCCGGCCCTGTTCAACCAGGCAGTAGTTCTGCACTGGGGGCTCTACTACCCGGTTACTGCTGATACTGCTGATATCCCCGCTGCTCATGTACAAGTAAACTGCTTGTATGTGGGAGCATCTGTTGCCCCCTCCACTGAACTAACCTATAAAGCTGCCATGCTCCCTACCAACCCTGACAGGGATCAATGGCTTCTTGCTATGAAGGATGAGATGGCTTCCCCACATGCCCATGGTACTTGGGTACTCACTCCACAGCCTCGTAAGCAAAAGATCCTGTCAGGCAGGTGGTTATTTGTGAAGAAGATTGGGGTTGATGGTTCTATACGCTTCAAGGCACGTTTTGTGGTATGTGGCTTTCTGCAACGTCCTGGCTGGATTTTCATGACGTATATGCCCCTGTCTCCTCTAAAGCAGGTCTTCGGGTGCTCCGGCTGCCATCACTCATAGAAAGATGTTTGTTCGGCAGCTGGACATCAAAACTGCATTTCTGAACGCTAAGCTGGAACCTGGTCTGGACCTGTACTGCCGCCAGCCTGAGGCTTTCAGCACCTTGGTCCTAACGGTGTTTCCCTTGTGTGCAAGCTGCTCAAGTCTCTTTATGGATTGAAGCAGGCACCCAGGGCTTGGAGTAGGGATGTCAAGCGGGTTCTGGTTGCACACGGCTTCACTATGTGCAAGGCTGAACCTGCTCTGTATTTAGGAAGGATTCTGATGGTGGGTGGAGCTATGTTCTGACCTATGTTGATGATTTTATCTGTGCTTTTAGTGAGCTGGATAGGTATGTGTTGCTTATCCAGGCTATGGAAAAGGCTGGCTGGGAGGTCAAAGAGATGGTGTTCCGGTTCAGTTCCTCTCTTTGGACATGCATGTTACACTTGATTCTGAAGGCAGGTGTGTTCAGATCAACATCTCTCAGCACACCTACATTGTTGATCTGGTGGAGCAGTTTGGTCTTACTGATGCTGCCCACCCAGGTTTGCTGCCCCCATGGCCAAGTCCACCGTTTCTGACGCCCCTGTAGAACCCCTGCCGTCTAATAGCCAGTACCTCTCTCTTGTGGGTGCTTTGCTATACCTGGCTACTTGCACCAGCCTGATATTTCTTTTGCTGTGAGCTACCTGTCCAGGTTTTCTGCTCACCCTACCGTCCCTCTCTGGGGGCTGCCAAGCGGTTGCTCTTGTATTTGAGAACACATTCCCACCTGGGTCTCACTTACACCACAACCCTGAGTTCTCTTTTACTGTCTTTAGTGACTCATCCTTTGCTGATGATGGGTCTGACAGGCGGTCTCAGACTGGCTTTGCTGTGCTAGCTGGGGGTGCATAGTGAACTGGATGAGCAAGAGGCAGCCTACTGTTGCCATTAGCTCTAGTGAGGCTGAGTATCAGGCCCTGTCCCAGGCTGCCAGGGAGGTACAATGGTTGAAGAAATTGAGGGTGGATCTGGGTCTGCCTTGTGCTTTGGTTACCATTCAGGGTGACAACTTAGGGTCTCTAAGTTGGGCCAAAGACTGCAGCTCCTGCCTCGCAGCAAGCACATTGATGTTATTCATCACTACATCAAGGAGCTGGTGGAGGATGGTTCACTGGATGTTGCCTATGTTAACACCGTGGATAACTGTGCTGACCCTTCACCAAGCCCCTTGATCCTGCTGTGTTCTGGAGGTTTGTCCGCATGTTAGGTATGACCGCTTCTTCTTAGGGTCATCCTTGCATTTGTCATATTAGTTTCTTTTAGTTATCAAAGTTTGGCATTAGGTTCCTATTCCCGGATCGGGTTTCTATACCGTTGTTACCCATTTTTGATATTAGTTTTTCCTCTCTTTCTAGCTTGGCAAATTGTTTTAGAATTTTTTGCCTTGTTTCATTCCTTCCTATAACCCTTTGGGTTCCATTTGAAGTTCTCTCGATTTTTTCGGAGTTCTTGATTTTTTTTTTTATATATGTTACATATAGTTCTATGTCCCCAGTGCCATAGGTGGAGAGGTAGTATTGTATGTCACCTGTGTCATAGGCGGAGTGTCAGCATGAATTGCGGTGCTCTCACGCGTTTTATGACTTGGTGACTACTTATGTACTTCCTTAGAACTATCGGCCCAGACAGTGTTTCTGTCTGTACTGTGTCAGCTTCCCGTAGACTGTGTCATCCTTCATGACACGGTGACAGCTTCCTGTTGACTGCGTCATCGGTCTCTCACTGACACACTCTGTATAGCCGGTGCCTGGCTTAAGATTCCTGACTTAGGGTCTAGTCAGGTTACAGACGTCCGCCTCTCCCACCGCTGGTGTTCTTTGGCGTCCGCCTGTCCTTGTAACGCTATTTCTTGTCTCCGTGTATAGATTGGCGCGTCTGTCTCCGCTGCATACATCTCTGTCCACTCTTCGAAGTGCTTTCTAGCTGATACCAATGAAGTAAATCATGTTCCAACCCAACCAATCCACACCAAACCGCCCAGATGGTGGAGTCCCTCAAGCTCCTCGGCGACAACTCAGTGGTCCGCTTCGACCTCAAATGCGCCAACATCCTGCTGGACCTACTGTCCAAACCTATCCAAACCTATCCAAATATAGTCAAAACCAATGAACTTAACCATGTCCCAAACCAGCCAATCCACACCTAACCACCCTTACAGGTGGTGGAATCCTTCAAGCTCCTCGTCTTCAACTCAGTGGTCCACTTTGACCTCAAGTGCGCCAACATCCTGCTGGAACCCCTGCCCTAACCTATCAAAATCTAGCCAAATCTAGCCAAACCAATGAACTAAACCATGCCCCAATCCAACCAATCACACCTAACACCCTTCAGGTGGTGGATTCCCTCAAGCTCCTCGTCAACAACTCAGTAGTCCACTTTGACCTCAAGTGCGCCAACATCCTGCTGATCCCTGGTGGCGTGAAGGACGGTGAGCTGTGGAACCCATTGGGCCACAGCAGTACCGCCTTTCCCTCCCCCCCCTTTCACGCAGGTAGGAATGTGTGTGTTGGGTGGGTGTGTTGGAGTCTGAGGTACATATTGACGGTGGTACAGTGGTACCGCCTTTCCCTCTCCCCCCTTCCAAGCAGGTAGGAATGTGTGTGTTGGGATCTGAGGTACATTTTGACAGTGGTACAGCAGTACCGCCTTTCCCTCTCCCCCTTCCACGCAGGTAGGAATGTGTGTGTTGGGGTGGGTGGGTGTGGTGTTTGGGTCTGAGGTACATATTGACGGTGGTACGGTGGTACCGCCTTTCCCTCTCCCCCCTTCCACGCAGGTAGGAATGGATAGTGATAGCAATATATTGTATATATAATATGTAACATAGCATATAATAATATGTAATATAGCAATATGCATTATAATTTCTATAGAAACAAATATTATTATTAATCATGGTGGTTGGATGATTGATTGCCTGCACCATTCAATTTAAATGTGTTTGTATCAATGTTGATTGCCTGTACAATTCAATTGATTTATCAACTTGCAAGTGCAAGTTGATTGCAAGTTCAATTGATTGCAAGTGCAAGTATTAATGTTGATTGCCTGTACCATTCAATTTAAATGCGTTTGTATTGAAATTGTGAGCGCATTAGAGTAGGTACTGGATTGATGGTAGGACCTCACTAGTCCTCTCTAGAGTACTACATGACGCGCACTATAGTGCGATAGCGCGCAAGATTATGGAGCCCGACTGCGCGACCTCCGCAATTTTAAAGCCCTCTGGGCGCAGCGCGCAGATTTCTGTTTTCAGTTGAGTCAAAAGCGCAACGCAAAAGGAGGCAGTTGGGTCATAAGCGCAACCCAACATGAGGAAATGTAGTACCCTGGTCCGCTCGAAACCCGGCATAGCCAAACCTAAATTCCAATGCAATGTGCTCAACCAAACTGCGCTAAACTAAAAAGTTATAAATTAAGCAAACCTAAGCCTACATATCCAAACCTATCCAAATATATTCCAATATATCGAAAAGAAGCCAACCTATCCAAACCTATCCAAATATATCAAAACGAAGCCAACCTATCAAAACCTATCCAAATATTCCCCAATATATCAAAATCTATCCAAATATTCCCCAATATATCAAAACGAAGCCAACCTATCCAAACCTATCCAAATATTCCCCAATATATCAAAACCTATCCAAATATTCCCCAATATATCAAAACGAAGCCAACCTATCCAAACCTATCAAAATATTCCCCAACATATTGAAACAAAGCCAACCTATCCAAACTTATCCAAATATATCCAAACAAAGCCAATCTAGACCAAACCTATCCGTCAACGCAGTGCTGGCGTATTTCATAGAGGCTCGCTTGTACCACAGCAGAGAAGAGGCCTTCACTGCAACTAAGCCAACCCATGCGATCATATCCATATGTATATAAAACTATCCAGACCAACCAAAGAAATCAAAAGTATATAAACCTAAGCCAACCATCCAATCCTGTCCAAATATACATAAACCTATCCAAAATAACCAAAGAAACCCTCATTTATCCGCGCAAATTCATCCACGCAGTCCTGGCAGACTTCGGAGAGGCTCGCTCGTACCGCAGCAAAGATGAGGCCTTCACTGCACGCGACCGAGGTACCGAGGTGTACAAGAGCCCCGAGATGTTGCTGATGAACCAGAACAAGCTGGCAGTGTGGGCGAGGAGGAGGTGATAAGGCGCTGCTAGCAAGGCGGCTGTGCAGGTGTCTGGAGCAGGCATGGCTAGTGACGTGTGGTCCTTTGGATGCCTGGCTTATGAGCTGCTAAGTGGCAAGGTAGGGTGAGGGTGATAATGTGGACGATGACAAGGAGGAAGAGTAGGAGGGTGACGATTTGGAGGCCAATGGTAGTGGTGATGATGAGGGGGAGGAGGAGTTTGATTTGGAGGCGAATGGTGATGATGATGATGATAAGGTGAAGGTGGTGATGAGGAGGAGGAGGAGGAGGAGGTGATAGGTTGGAGCAGGCAAGGCAGCAGTGCATGTGTCAGGAGCAGGCATGGCCAGTGACGTGTGGTCCTTTAGATGCCTGGCCTTTGACCTACTAAGTGGCAAGGTAGAGAGATATTGATAATGTGGACGATAGCAAGCATGAGGAGGAGAGTGGTGATTTGGAGGAGGAGGAGGGGGAGGGTGTTTTGGAGGCAACTGGTGTGGTGAGGAGGAGGAGAAGGGTGGTGATTTGGAGGAGGAGGGGGGAGGGTGTTTTGGAGGCAACTGGTGGTGGTGGGAGGAGGAGGAAGGGGAGGGTGTTGGGAGGCAACTGGTGGTGGTGAGGAGGAGGAAGGGGAGGGTGTTTGGGAGGCAACTGGTGGTGGTGAGGAGGAGGAGGACAAGGGAGGTGATAGGGTTGGAGCAGGCAAGACGGCGGTGCAGATGTCAGGAGCCTGCATCGCCAGTGACGTGGGGTCCTTTGAATGCCTCGCCTTTGAGCTGCTAAGTGGCAAGTTCAGTGATTTGTTTTCAAATCTGAAAGTTTTTTTTAGCTTTATGGTGTAGGCCTCCTTCAAGGACAGCGTATTAGTGCTTTTTTATAACTTTGGGGGGCATTTGGGCAAGGAATAAAACACTTTTTTTAAACTTTTGTGTAGCAATAAATTCTCCCAAACGGGGTCAAGCCTAGCGATCGCTATATATAGCGGGGAAAAAATCCCTGGGCAAGGTACCACCACTTGCCACCATCCTGCTTCACTCAGGCTTTGACAGGGTCTCATCCACCAACCCCATGTCCAAACTAATTATGCCCCATGACTAACTAAATAACTAGACTTGCTAACCTACCTGACCTAGCATGTCCACCTTAACCATCCACCATCCTGCTTTACTCAGGTCCTTATTGACTGAGTCCCTCCCACTAGGGCGAGGGGAAGCTACCCTACAGTGAGCTAGCATCCACAAGCCAGATCTCCTATACCCTTAACCCTATATCCTAAACCCTAAATCCGAGGAGGATCTGGCTTGTGGATGCTATATCACTGGAGGGTAGCTTCCCCCCACCTCCCACTAGCCCCCTATCCTAACCTCCTCATCAACAGGGCAGTCCAACCTAACCAGCCACAACATATATCCTACACAACCTAACTACCTACAACTTACCACCACCCGGCTTCACTCAGGTCCTATCCTGGACAACCTAACTAACTGACTAACTAACTAACTAACTAATTAACTAACTACAACTTCCCACCACCCGGCTTCAATCCGGTCCTATCCTGGACAACCTAACTAACTAACTAACTAACTAACTTACTTACTTACCACAATTTACCACCACCCGGCTTCACCCAGGTCCTCTTTGATGGCGACTATGCCACAGTCACTCACAGAGTCGCCTTCGGAAAGGGAACATACATTTTGGCCCAAATTTCTAGAATCGGATTACACCATGCGAGTTCCCCCTAATGGGGTGATACCGACGCGTATCTAACACAAATCAGATGTACATCTAACACAAATCTAAGTCGGATCTATCCTAAAACTGTCTGTACGGCGCGAATTCTGGTTTTTCGTTCGGCGCATCGAATGAGTCGCAGTTCGATAGAGAGACATTCGTGTGTGGCTGTAATTTTTTACAGACTTTGCGTTGTTTACACTCGTTTTTCGAAGTCTCACTCGGACACTTGTCTTCGATTGATTGAAGCCGCGCATTTTGTCGCGGTTTTCGCAACCTCATTCACTATGGTCCGGTTCTCCAAAGAATCCGCGCATGGTCTCGAGCAGGCTTCTGCTTAACACACTATGGGGAATTCTGAAGGGGGGATCGCGGGTCCCGCGGAGCGGACAGTGGAATTGAGCTGCTGACTCACTCTCTGATCCATGTGGCACCATCAACCAAGCAACAACCAGCGGCGGCTTGGCGGTTCCGTATACAAATTCAAAAAGACCCATCTTAACAACAAAAGGTAGGGAAGTAGTACCCTATTACATTAAGTAAAGGGCACTAAACTATGTTCCTACCGGATGAGGAAGAGTACCAATGACCGTGTTTGAAAACAAAAGGTAGGTCTCAAGCAGGCTTCTGCTCGACAACTCTATTGGGATTGTGAAGGGGGATCGCGGGCCCCACGGAGTGGGGCAGTGGAATTCAGCTGCTGACTCGAAACGTGAACAGATGGGATTGATTAAAGGGGTCAGTGGTGTTGTCCACACACCACGGCGGCTTTTCGTAGACCCCCGTCTCGTACATTCATCCTCACACACACCAAGGCGGCTTAAGTTTCGCAGACCCCACGTTCGTCCATTCATTCTCACACACACCAAGGCGGCTTGCGCAGCCCCCCGTTCGTCCATTCATTCTCACACATACCGCGGATTAATGTAGGAGTCGATTGGCTTGATTTCTCCCTTTGCCAACCATGATGGGCCAGATGGGGGGGATGACAGGCATATTGTATTGCAGACATGATTCGCGCCAGCCATGAGCCATGATGCTAAAACACTTGCTATTGTTGTGCACATGCTGCCACCCTGCACAGGTGGAGTGCTGCGTTGGTTGGAACCAACTTTCATTTCGTTGGCTTATACAAGATGGTGTCACAGAGGCAGCACACGCAGTGGTAGAAAGCGGCGGCGGCTGAACATGGATGGCGTGGAGATGGTCTTCTTCTTGGATGCCAAGAAGACACAAACACGTCTGATATGCTATCCATGCCAGACCGGATGCAGCGGACGCTGCGCTTTGTCGAAGCTTGTATATATAACTATACACACTTGTAATCTAATCACTACCTATATGGTTTACGGTAATATCAGCTGCTGAACCTTATAGAAATCAAGGGGGCACTCATTACGTGTTCAGTGACGCGACCAAAGGACCCACAACGACATTTCGTTGGCAGTAGGCGTAGGCGTAGAAACCATTAGGGCCTGGCTGGCTAAGCTCCAATTCCGACAAGTCGACAAATACTTTAGGTGCAAGCGCAACCTGTCCATTTTCTGTTTCCATTCGCAATTATGAACCTCCAATCAATCAGCGGTATCTCCCCATACACCGGTTGTCGCGTTAGAAACGACACCTTGGCACTCATCGAAGTGCACGATGGTCGTGCCATGGTGCGCCTTGTGCAGGTTCAGTGCAATCGTCTTTGCCTCTGGTTCCAGGTGGTCGATGTAGAAGGCTCAATGATTGCGAAACCAAGTGGTGCGGCTGCGAGCTGCAGCGTGACCTCGGGTGTATGGCAGAATCATGTTAGGGTTTGCGTTAGCAAGATTATTCTGGAGGGCATCCATGCACAGAGCAGGCGCATGCGACGCGTGTCGGATGTGTAGGTGGATCGAGCGTCCTCCTTGTAGCATTTCAGGATCTCGCAGTCTGACGAGTCGGTAGAGGACGCAAGAGACCGGCGCGTGCTGCTCCCCTCGAGGGCAATGTTGCGCTCCGGCCATCACCAGAGTCGTCGATCCACTGGTGGGGAGACTGCCGCCTGGCTTGCACACACGTGGTTGATTGTGCGCGCACAGAGCAAGCGTTTGGCCTCAACACACTAAAGTCTTGATGCCCTGCAAGCAAGGATTTCAACAAGCAAGAGATGGGGTGTGAGTTTGTGCAGTGCCGAATGTTGCCGAGTTTACTTGGTCAACTGAGCATCGGTTCAAACATCCCTTGCAGTTCATGGTACGCCGCGGCCCCATGCCCCTTCCAACTCACGCTCGATCTGGGTGGACGTGGCATCCCCGCAGCGGCTTGGATCTCCTTGTCCGTCGCAGGCGCTGGATCTGGCGGTGGCACGTGGGGCATCCCGTAAGGCGTTAGGATCTTCCTGACGCTGGTTTTGCCTGTTCTGTCGAACAACACTTGTGCCGTCCGCCTCAAGCTGCCGCAAATTGGATTATCAGAAGTCATCATCCCTTCCCTACATGCCTCATATGAATTATTTTGGAACAATGTGAACGTTGAAGACGTAGTGCGGCGCTAATAAGACGTGAGGAAGCCCGTACCTTCATGGAGCAACACATCTAGAACCTCATGTAAGGAAATCTTTGCTGGAAATTAGACCATTCTTAATACATTTGGTTCAAACGTTTTTCTCCCACATGTAAGCATCATGTCGAGGACATGTGCAAATGTCCGTTCTCACTTTGTGCCTGCAAAATGGCCTGATGCGCCCTATGAAGATCTGTGGCATCCCACATGCATCCTATACCCAGGCCAAGCTCCTGGGGTAATGGGATTGGTGGGTGGAGCGAGTGTCACCCCCCCCCCCCCCCTTGTTTACTGTATGCCATGCTCATGAACACCAAGCTAAACAACAAGCCAGCAAGACTACCTCGCCACCTAGTGTCGCAATGCCCCTCACTCAATCACCATTTGATCCTCTCTCGCATTCTTCGCGAGAGGAGAACGCGAATCTGCGAAGCAAGGGAAAGCTACAACTTTGAGTCCTCTAACTTTTTGGTTGGGGTCAGAATGGAATCGATTCAAGGGGCGTTTTCCAATGAAAAAACAACCTACCTGAAATGCTGATTCCGCGGATCTCCGGTATCAGAATTCGCGAGTGAACTGTGTGAAATCGCAAAACAAGTAGGATCTGCTCTCGAAGCCTTAAAAGGAATATGTTTGGCTTCTGCTGTCCTTAGTTGCGTTTGGCGTGGCGTGGCCAGTGGCCGTTGGTCTGTCTGGTCTGGCCACTGGTATGCCCGTCAGTAACCACCGGCCACCGTCCAAGCACTCGCGATTTCGAGGCTGTAGATGATCAACGCGATTTTCGAGGCTTAAGACGACTCATTACGTCGAAGACGCAATCCCAGTAGTCTTTTTTATTGAAACCCCGTGAATTCGTTCATTTGGGACGCCAATCAGGTAAGTTAAGGGGCCTCCCAACAAATGACGTTCCCTTTTGGTGCGCAACCTCGCATTTTCCAATCACCGAAAATCCACTGAATTTCGAGCAAGTTATGCCTCATCTCTATAAGTTTGCCTTTCTCATTGCCCTTGACTTTTCGGAGGGTGTATCATGTGGAACACGTTTAAAATAGGGATTGGATTGAT
>JAJSRW010001313.1:52500-60966 GCA_022414725.1 Microglena sp. YARC | reverse complement strand
GAAGACCCGGCTCATTGGCCACATTAATTACACACACACACACACCCCACCAACCCAACACACAACAGCACCACTAACACCAAGCGCAACGCCAGGACACACACACACATTTAACACATCACCACACTAATATTTACAGTGAACAATTACCCACACAACAAATTCACACACAGCCACAATTATCCAACACACATTTCACACCACGAACTTTCACACAGCCTAACTATAACATGCTACTCACAGCATTGAACACCTTTATACACAGCCACATATTAAATAACCACCGGCCCGAGCAGTCATATGACGTTGTGGGGGTGACATCAGCAAAACTATAGCCTCACATGCACCATCCACACCCATACATAAAGCACTGGCAACCCACACATTATACACCATTTTTTTGCACACCAAGCATCCGGACTATCTCTATACGACTCGATCACTACTCGCAGACACAGCACAATCACCACGTGATAGCAAACAAGGCAACTTGGATGGGGGTCAGTTTCTTGCTGAGTTCATAGGTAACTGTGATAACCGCCACCGTTTCACCCACCATTTGTGAGATTGCAGGCAGAAGAGTGAGGGGGTATACTCATCAGACTCGAGGAGGCAACACGACCACAACACTTAATCACAACACACACCACAACATATACCACACACACACATAATGAACACATCACACACATATACAGGCGACACACACTATACACACACACACATATACACCATAACACACACATGTCTACACGCAACTCACAACACATTCAGAGTTATGGCTAGGACAACAACAACTGTTTAATCACATCATCACCATCAACCATCCACCATCACATCGACAGAGTCCACAGTACTAATAACTAGCTCGCCCACACCATATAGACTTCACAACACTTGTAGGACATCGAGCCACACAGCATTCACTGGTTTTTTCATCATCACATCACTATCACTCAACTCACATAAATCACATCAATCATACATCCAATAATTCATTATCATCCACATACATCATCCATCACATCATATACAATACCATAAATTATCATCCACATGCACAACACACACACATATAGCACGAACACTCACCATACACATCAATCACACCAATAGCACTACGTGCTCATCGCGGCGACCTACAAACAACTCTGTAGTAGCATGGGCCACACCAACGCACATCTTTTATCCACCAGTCCATCCTCATTGCCTCATCCAGGTCAGTACTCACGCTCCATCGCCATCATCATCTATACACGCCACTATACCCACACATATAGCACACAACACACATATAGCAGCCACACACACATATTTACAACCACACACAGCATATACACACACCCATCACCCTTACTCAATCACACCAAGCATTCTCAGCCTCATCGTCCCTATTTACAATCAGCCGCATCCTCATAAAACCCCTCATCCCCATCACCATCACGCGGTCTACATCCTCACCCACCCCCATGCCTCACACAGATCCTCTCATTCCCACATTCCTTATATCAACCGGCCAATCCCTTATCACTTACTTAACACACACATACCCATACCTCATCTCCCAACCTTATACCTCACACCACACATATACACACGACACCACCATCACTCACCCAATAACCATAACATACACATATACCTCATCTCATCCTCATCCCGAACACAGCACACCCCATTCCGCATCACTCTACAATACACCACTCCATCCCTCATGCCTCATCGACTTAATGGCGACCATTACTCTCCACACAACTAATTCAACTGACAATTGTCTTGCCTTCCTCCATCACTCATACATCAGCCACTCACACACACACACCGGGCCAAGTCCCACAATCACCGCCTCATCACCACAGCACACACCACATACTCTCAAAACATATTACACCACCCAATCTACATCATACACTTTGAGCACACACACAACACACATTATTATACACACACACACATATACACACACACATATACACACACACAGTGGATTGTCATATGACACAGACGGCAATTCCCTCACACATTATTTCATCACACACACTCATCACTTACACATCACTGATCGACATTATAAACCGACACACTATAGAAACACATCACACATATACACACACACACATTATACACAACATGATTTTGCACTACATACTTATAGCACACACACATTTATAATCACACAACACACACAGCACAACACTGCACTCACACACACGGTACATTTTAACAACACACAGAACTCAAGTAGGCAACACACCACACTCACAACACACATTTATATACACACACATCACATATACACACATCACATATGACACACATCAGCACATATTACAACACACCACATATACACCACACCACATTATGCACACACATGATTCACTTGTCAACAATTATACACACACACACATTTATACACACACACACATATACAACACACACACCACACACCACACACACCATATACACACACACACACACACAACGGGACACACATATATACACACATACACAGATGCCATTTAACACCTCACACACACATATACTGTCTCACACAGCCACACAACAACACATCACACACATATACACACACACACACACATATTACACACACACCACATAATTACACACAATCCACACACACATATAACACACACACATATACAGCACACCACACAGGACAGGATTTGACCACATTATACAGCACACACACATATACACACACACACAATAAAACACACACACACACCACACACACGTCAACGGACGTGTGCGAGAGAACTTTTGGCAGATTTCCTCTGGTCATCAGTAGTTGCCGTTAGCTCGATGGCGTGTCTTAATGCTCAGTGAGAGGATCAGACACACAATTATGGACCAGCACACACAAGCACACACAGCTCGAGCATGGGGCGATCCACACACACACCGAATTATACACACACACACAACGAACACACCGTGGCGATATTAATGTGGACCGGCTCACACACACACACATATATTATACACACACAGACCATTATTTACACAGCACGTAGACCTGCTGCGGACACATTTATACACACACACACAGTCATAACGACAAGCGACAATTTATACACGCAGCACACTACCATATTATAACACCAGCACACCAATATTTACACACACACACATATACACACAGATCACACATTATTACAACATCACACACAACATCACACAGATGCTTCAAGACACCAGCCTGAGATCACACTACACATACATATACACACACATATGCACACACATTTATATACACACAACACATATACACCACACACATATCACACACACCATATAGCAACACACACCATATACACACACACACATAATATCACACACACATGCACATATACACAATCACACGGATATATCCATACATCACAGCACACATATACAACACACACACACACACACAACACATATTACACATCACACACCACACACACATATATTATTAAAGACACACTACAGCATAGTACACACACACACATATAACACAGCACTATCACACACACATACACACAGTCTCTACACATATACCACACACACAGTCGCACATTATACACACACACACATATACACAGCACACACACATAATACACACACACACATATACACACACACCACACAACATAATACACACACACACATATACACCACACAACATATAGCACCAGCGTGTCCGCACATATCACACACACCGATGCCAATGTTGTGTTCACACATATACACACACACACACACACAAACAACACACACACACGACACATATACACACACACAACAATCACGACATGATGCACATATATACACACGAACACATATACATACACATCTACTATATAGCAACCAGAATCCTCACACATAATACACACACACACATAGTGTGCATACACACAGTGTCAGGGGGCACATAGTAACATTCGACTAAACCAACAACAAATAATAAACCAAAAAAACAACAACAAAACAATATCACACACACACAACACATACACACACAGAGCCATATACACACACACACACACATACTACACACACACACATATACACACAACACACACATATAACAACACACACACAATATACACACATTTAGCACACACACCATACTACCACACCACATACACACACACTACATATACACTAACAACACACATATAACACACACACATATACACACACACACACCACACACAACACACACACACACACACCACACACATATATCACACACACACACACAACACACACACATATACACATCACCCACACACATACACACACACACATATACTCACACACACATATAACACACACACACACACATCACAACACACAGCACACACAAAGATTAGCACACACACAAATATACACACACACCACCACATCGACAACGCGCACACACACACATATACACACACACACACAAGACACGAACACTCACACACATATACACACACACACATATTACACACAACACACACACATGCCTTTTTCACACACGCACACAACACACAAGATCGATCACTACATATTGCGTATAAACCAATATCTTCATTGGAGTGCCAGTCACACACGCCACATTATATTTACAAGCACACACACATTAAATCATTTACACACACACACACCACATATATACACACACCACACCATATTACACACACACCCACACATATTATACACACACACCACATATATACACACAGACATAGCAGGCTCGTCGTCTCACTAACATCAACACACAGTGCTGTACGAGGCTTTATTTTATTGGCGACAGACATCATACATTCTCCGCATATTACAATACACACCATACACTGTCTTCATGTTCGATAGTAATACACAAGTCACATCATCATTACACACACACACACAGCACATTCATACACACACACACACACATATACACATATAACACAACACACACAACACGGAATGAACTGCGCCACAATTTGCGCACATATTTATTTAGGGTTCCCACACACATAATAACACAGACGTTGACTCTCATCATATTATATTTCACACAGATCGCTTCTGTCCGTAACACATATACAGCACTGTGGTGAAGGAACAAGTCACTAAACAGATTGTCTGCACAGCACACACACAATTCACCAAAGATCTACACAATTGGAGCGGCAGGACATATACACACACAGCACATATTACACGATACACACAACATATACAGCACTTATACACACACACACAGAATAAGTGCACACATACAGAACCATATTATCCGGCACACACATCACCACATACTGCACACGCGACACACACGCACACACACTGGCACGCCACACTATATCACACAACACACACACGATCACCAATATACAACACACACACTATATATTACGACACACCACCATCACACATCACACAATTCACTACTAAACGACACACACATATATATATCACACACACTAGTAGCACACAACACCACATATTACCAGGCACACATATACATCAATCAACACACACACACACACACATACACACACGCATCACACATTTAGAGCACGGAGCACCACAACGTACACACTACATATGAAGATATAGCGCACAACTACACAATAATGTTACGATCACAATGAACCACATAATTGACAACACACAACTCATATAGGTTTTTGCCACAATCAATATACACACACACGCACATACACATTACACACGCACACATATACACACCCACAACAATCTGGACCACTACGACTATATTACACAACAACACACATATACACCACCAATTACGATACACACAACCCATACACATATACACAGTACACACATTATACACCACACACACAGGTACTACACACACATCGTCGCAGCAACACACACACAACATTATACAGTGGCTTTCACCATATATACACACACACACACACACACACAACAACATATATTACACCCATCACTATACACACACTTATACACATATACCACACAAGGACACATATACAGCACATTTCATATAGTACACACACACACAGCACACACACGCTATAACACACACCACACACGTGTGGATCGTTTTTCTTGTACACTATGCACAACACTACCATGCATATGTAGCACACACACATTTTTTTCACACATCATACACACACACAACGTGTTAGTTGTATCTGTATATACAACACACAACATAATCACACACACATCACATATACACCACTAGTATACACACATAGTACACCCATCACATTATACACTCATATTATACAACACACAATATACAAACACAACACATACACACACACATCTAAACACACAACACACACACACACATCACACATATATCAGGTAACACACTCACACACACATGTATATACACCACACACATTATACACACACACACACCACATTATACACACACACACATCACATTTTTTACACACACACACTAGACATCACACACACACATACACACACACACACAACACAGCACACACACACATACATTAAGTACACACACCACACACACACACAATACTACACACACACATATACACCACACACACACACACAGCACACATTATACCACACATTTAATACACGACATGATACACACACACACACACACACACACACACATCACATTCACACATTATCTAATTTACACACACACCCAAACACATCCACCATATACACAACACATTTATTACACACAACACACACACACACACACACACACACACAACATATTACACACACACACACACTACACACACACACACACACTGTGCTATTACACCACACACACACACACACACAACACACACACACACCACAGGGGTGTCACACATATACACACACATTATTACATCACACACACACACATACACACACACACATTTTACACACACACAACAAATACACACACCACATCATTACCACATTACACACACCACATCACACACACACCATATACAACACATATAAGCCACATATACCACACACACACATGATGACATACACCACACACACACACACACACACACACAGTATACACACACACCACACCACCATTTTATACACACACACACACCAACAACACATATACACACACACACACACATATACACACACACCTATACACACACACACATTCCCACCACACATATACACACACACACTATAGCACAGGGGGCAGAGTGATAACCACATACACACACACAGCTACACGAACACCACACAACATATTATACAACACACACATATACACACACCACAACATATATACACACCAGCACACATTACACACACACACATAGTACACCAACCACACATATACACACATATACACACACACACAACACATATACACACACACAGCACACACACACATATACACACACACACACAACCATAACACACAACACATATACACACACACAGGCTACACACACACACATATACTCACAGCCTAACACATTATACTGGGAGGTGCACATCACACACATATACGGAGGGCGGGACACACCATCATTTTTGATATACTTAGAATCCCTAGGCTACTGGGGGTTTCTTGGGCACACATTGGCATCACCCGGATTAAGGCACCACACATGGGAGATTGTGGTGACAGTCCACATATACACACACACCGACATTATTATATCATCACACAATCGATTATACGGTGTTTTTGGCATCTGGCACACTAGACCGGCCGGCACACATACCACACACTATACACACACACAATAGTACGAGTACACACACACACATCACCATATACACCACCACACAATACACCACACCATCATTTGAACACCAATACACACACCACACACACACACAACACACACCACACACACATTTATTACACAAACACATCACACATTATACAACACACACATTTTATACATATACACACAATGCACACATATGCAACACCACAACATATAACATAACACACACTCTTACACACACAACACACATACACCACATTCACACATATATGAACACACATCACAATATACACACACACACACACACACACCACATACACACACACACATGTACACACACACACCACACACACACATACAACACATATAACAAACCACACACACACACAACATACACACACACATATACCACCACACACATATACACACACAACACACCACACACACACATATACAACAGCACACACACCACACACACACATACCACACACAACACATATCACACCACCACCACACACTATATACACACACACATATACCAACACTATACACACACATACACACACACATACACACACATATCACACACACAACACACACACACACACAGTATACACACACACACATACACATCAGTATACAACACACACACACACACATATACAGACACACACATATACACACACACACAATACACACACACACAACACACACACAACACATCACAGCA
>JAJSRW010001313.1:0-47500 GCA_022414725.1 Microglena sp. YARC | reverse complement strand
TTTTAATCGCTAGTTTTTTATTGCCAGTTTTTGATCTCTAGTTTTTTACCCCGTTTTGGCAATATTATCGCTATAAAATGTAAAAACAAAGTTCCGTTTTGCTTGAAGTGGCCCTAAAATTTATTAAAGATGATGCAAGCAATACAAAGCTGAAAACGCTGTCCTAGAAGGAGGCCTAAAACATGAAGCTGGAAAAACCTCACTTTCAGGTTTGAAAAAACAAATCTTGACTATTAGCACCCAGAGTTAGAAGCTGTAAAAGCAATTAGTAATCATTACATTCTTGGCGCAGCCCCCCCCCCCCCCCCCATCTGGGGGGCGGTTAGGCGGTAGCCCCCAGGGTCACTGCATTGTCCGTCTGACCACAAGAAACAAGAAACCGTGGTCCTAACTGTCTCAACTGTAAATCCTGGCATCAGTCCGCCGCACTCCATTCCGTTGCCACTCCACTCCATTCCGTCGCCACCTGTCGCTGGTCCATGCCTGTGCTACCCCCTGGTGCTACCCCCTGGTGCTACCCTTCTCAATACTTTAACTCAACTACATAAACCACCTTGACCACAACCTTCTCAATCCTCTCAACCTTAACCACCTCAGCCTTCTCAACCACCTAAACCATAACCTTCTCAACCACCTAAACCATAACCTTATCAACCTTTTTAACCACCTAAACCTTCTCAACCACCTAAACCATAACCTTCTCAACCACCTAAACCTTATCCTTCTCAACCTTTTTAACCACCTAAACCTTCTCAACCACCTAAACCATAACCTTATCAACCTTCTCAACCACCTAAACCATAACCTCCTCAACCACCTGAGCCATAACCTTCTCAACCTTTTTAACCACCTCAACCACCTTAACCATGACTTTCTCAACCTTTTCAACCACCTAAACCTTCTCGACCACCTAAACCATAACCTTCTCAACCTTTTTATCCACCTAAACCTTCTCAACCACCTAAACCATAACCTTCGCAACCTTTTTAACCACCTCAACCACCTAAACCATAACTTTCTCAACCTTTTTAACCACCTAAACCTTCTCAACCTCCTAAACCATAATCTTCTCAACCTTTTTAACCACCTAAACCTTCTCAAACACCTAAACCATAACCTTCTCAACCTTTTTAACCACCTAAACCTTCTCGACCACCTAAACCATAACCTTCTCAACCTTTTCAACCACCTCATCCTTCTGAACCCGTACCTTATTTTTGGCCGAGCCCCCCCTTCTCGGCGGCGGGAGCCCCCAGTGTCACCCATTTGTCCGGTCGACCGACCATCCATCCATCCATCCATCTGACCGTGATGAAGCCCGACACGTCAGCCAATGGTCTCGTAACTATCTCGCTTCTGTTGCCACCTGTCGCTCCCTCGCGATCACTCCTCGCCATTTTTTAGCGTCGCAGGCGACGCTGCATCGAACTTGCTCTTTTAGACTTCAGGCACCCCACCCTGCCTATAGCAGAAGTCACGCGCCACCAGGCCTGTGTCAACCTTCTCCAAAACCTCAAGCACCTTAACTACCTCATCCTTCTGAACCTTAACATTCTCAACCATCTCAACCTAAACCATAACATTCTCAACCATCTCAACCTAAACCATAACATTCTCAATCATCTCAACCTAAACCATAACATTCTCAATCATCTCAACCATAACATTCTCAACCATCTCAACCTAAACCATAACATTCTCAACCATCTCAACCTAAACCTTAACATTCTCAACCATCTCAACCTAAACCATAACATTCTCAATCCTCTCAACCTTATCCTTCCCAACCACCTTATTCTTCCCAAACCACCTCTTCCCAACACCTTATTCTTCCCAAACATTCTTCCCAACCACCTTATACTTCCCAACCACCTTCCCAACACCTATTCTTCCCAACCACCTCATTCTTCCCAACCACCTTATTCTTCCCAACCACCTCATTCTTCCCAACCACCTCATTCTTCCCAACCACCTCATTCTTCCCAACCACCTCATTCTTCCCAACCACCTCATTCTTCCCAACCACCTTATTCTTCCCAACCACCTCATTCTTTCCCAACCACCTCCCACCATTCTTCCCAACCACCTCATTCTTTCATTCTTCCCAACCACCTTATTCTTCCCAACCACCTTCCACCACCTATTCTTCCCAACCACCTTATTCTTGCCCAACCACCTCATTCTTCCAAGCCCCCAACCACCTCATTCTCCCAAACCACCTTATTCTTCCAACCACCTTATTCTTCCCAACCACCTTCATTCTTTCCCAACCACCTTATTCTTCCCAACCACCTCATTCTTCCCAACCACCTTATTCTTCCCAACCACCTCATTCTTCCCAACCACCTTATTCTTCCCAACCACCTTATTCTTCCCAACCACCTTATTCTTCCCAACCACCTCATTCTTCCCAACCACCTTATTCTTCCCAACCACCTTATTCTTCCCAACCACCTTATTCTTCCCAACCACCTCCCATTCTTCCAAACCACCTTATCTCTTCCCCCACCTGACTATTCTTCCCAACCACCTTATTCTTCTTCTTCCCCAACCACCTCATTCTTCCCAACCACCTTATTCTTCCCAACCACCTTATTCTTCCCAACCACCTTATTCTTCCCAACCACCTTATTCTTCCCAACCACCTTATTCTTCCCAACCACCTTATTCTTCCCAACCACCTTATTCTTCCCAACCACCTCATTCTTCCCAACCACCCTTCCACCACCTTATTCTTCCCAACCACCTTATTCTTATTTCCCAACCACCTTATTTCCCAACCACCCATTCTTCCCAACCACCTTATCTTCCCAACCATATTCTTCCCACCACCACCTTATTCTTCCCAACCACCTTATACAGACCTACCATACATTCTCAACCACTTCAACCTTAACCACCCCAACCACCTCAACCACCTCATCCTTCTCAACCTTAACCTTCTCAACCATCTCAGCAACCTAAACCAAAACATTCTCAACCACCTCAATCTTAACCACCTCATCCTTCTCAACCCTTACCTTCTTTTCCTTTTGGACTTAAGGTACCCCAGGCAGCCTATAGCAGAACTCACGCACCACCAGGCCTGTGTCAAACTTCTCCATCACCTCAACCACCTCAACCACCTCATCCTTCTCAACCATTCATCTACCTAAACCATAACATTCTCAACTGAATCCTTCTTAACCGCCTCATCATTCTTAACCTTCTCAACCAGTTTCTTCGTTTCCTTCTGGACTTCAGGTACCCCGTACAGCCTATAGCTCACGCGCCACAAGTCCTGTGTCAACCTTCTCCACCACCTCCACCACCTCTGACACCTAATCCTCCTCAACCTTAACCTTCTCAACCACCTCAACCACCTCATCCATAATATTCTCAATCCTCTCAAAATTGACCTTCTCAGCCATCTCATACTTCTCAACCACCTAAACCATAACCATCTCAACCTTATCCTTCTCAACCTTACTATTCCCAACTACCTCATCCTTCTCAGCCAGTTCATTCTTTTCCTTCTCGACATCAGGTACCCCACGCAGCCTATAGCAGAACTCACGCGCCACCAGGCCTGTGTCAACGCAATCACCTGGGCCCCACATAGCAGTGCGCACATCTGCACAGCTGGGGACGACACCCAAGCACTCATTTGGGACCTGTCGGGCTTGGGTAACCCCCAAGAACCAGGCCTGGATCCTATTTTGGCGTACAATGCGGGGGCGGAGGTGAACCAGCTTCAATGGTCGGCTGCCATGCCCGACTGGGTTGGCGTGTGCTTCGGCAACAAGACCCAGATTCTAAGGGTTTAGGGCAGCGGCAACAAGACCTAGATTCTGAGGGTTTAGGGCTTCGGCAACAAGATCCAGATTCTGAGGGTTTAGGGCTTCAGCAACAAGACCTAAATTCTGAGGGTTTATGGATTAGGCAAAGAGACCCAGATTCTGAGGGTTGAGGGCTTCCGCAACAAGACCCAGATCCTATTATGGCGTACAATGCAGGGGCGGAAGTGAACCAGCTGCAATGGTCCGCTGCCATGTCTGAATGGGTTGGCGTGTGCTTCGGCAACAAGACCTAGATTCTGAGGGCTTAGGGCTCCACCAATAAAACCTATATTCTGGGGGGGTAGGGCTTGGGCAACAAGACCTAGATTCTGAGGGTTCAGGGCTTCAGCAATAAAACCTAGATTCTGAGGGCTTAGGGTTTCAGCAATAAAACCTAGATTCTGAGGGTTTAGGGCTTCAGCAACAAAACCTAGATTCTGAGGGTTTAATGCTTCAGCAACAAGACCCAGATTCTGAGGGTTCAGGGCTTTGGCCACAAGACCCAGATTCTGAGGGAGTGCACGAGTTTTTTTCTTTAAAGGTGAAAGGAGCAGCTTCTTGGCAGCTCCCCTGCCTAGCTATTCAGCCAAAGCTAATGCAACCAAGTGTTGGCCAGAACTGTCGAAATCTTGCGGCTTAGCCCAGTGCCTGGCTCAGGGAGCTGCGTAGAAGCTGCTGCTTGTGTATTTTGGGGAGCTCTTAAGATTAGGTGTAATGAGGTGTGATTCGGTTCGTTGTCAGGACCTGACTCATGTTAATTTGTCATGCCGGCCGCATGTGCAGCTGTCACCTGATATCGGCCGCATATGCAGCTGTCATCTGATTTCGGCTGCAACCCGCACCTGTCACCTTATATCGGTCTTGGTCTCGCTAATCACGCGCCAGCACCCCTTAAGTCCCACCATGCACACTCCAGGGCCAACCATTAGGGGGGCCCGGTTCACGGTTGGGGGGCCAAAAGGGGGCCCCGGTTCACGGCGCACACCAGGGCCGACCGTTAGGGGGGCCGGTTCAATCCTCCCGGTTGGGCAAGTCCCTTCAGCCTATTTGGCCTACCCCTGGACTGTAACAACAGACAGACTCACCTGCAGGCTCACAACTGCAGAGTTTGGCAATCCAGCTCATTTCCTGAGAGTTTAAATTGAGGCTTCTAGGTTGGGGGTAGGGGAGGTGTGTAGGTGGGGTAGAGGGGGGGGGGGGGGGGGGGGGGTATGAGAGGTGAGTAGGTGTCATGTATGCATTCCCATTACCGGAGGGTGTTAACCTGGGGTGGCGATGTGATTGGGTATGGGGTATGCCATACCCCATACCCAATCACAGCACTGCATCTTTTTGGGACTACGCGTAGTAGCTTCCAGCCAGCTCCATTTGCCAGGCACTGGGTCAAACCCAAACTTTCAGCTGCATTGGACTGCCTGTTATGTTGGCTTGAAGATGCACTAGCTAGCTGCAGGTTTGGCCCAGGGATGGGGGAAAGGACCTGTCTAGAAGCTGCTCCGCGTAGCTACAGAAGTGGGGTATGCAGGTGTGAGATATGTGTTTGTGTTTGTTTTATGAGTATATAATGAGCAAAGGTATGGCACTGTTTCTTGTTTGGAAGGCAGATTTCGGACCGCATGTTCAAAACGGTGTCCGATTCACATGGGAGTTTCAATTGTGGAAGTTTCAAACAAAAGGAGGGGGGAAATAAAGTTGGGAACAAGTTTCTACCCCCACCCACCCCCTCGGCACCTGTATGAAATTGTTGTTTTCCATTGTCCGCTCAACAACTTGCTGGGGACCAGTTCATAACATAATTGAAATCAGCCAATTCCCATCTTGGTAGTTAGGAATTTATCAAAAACTGATCCAGGTTGGGAAACTCCCTGAGTCAATGTAGCCTACAGATAATTCCTTTCACAACTTTAAAAAACTGGGACACTCATTATTAAACGTATTAAACCGAGGCGGGGTGGGTTGGGGTAGGGGGGGGGGGGGGGGGGGGGGGGGGGGGGGGGGGGGGGGCAAAAAAAAAAGGTACACAAATCTATCTTTCTGCCCCCCCCCCCCCCCTCTGTATTCAACTTATTCAACTGTATTCAACTGTTAATACCCGGCAACACAGCCCGGGTAACCACCTGTGGACTGTAATTTATATCCCGTTTCGACGATTGGTACAGTGGTTGATTTCGTTGCAATCAGGCAGAAGGTGTGGGGTTCGGATCTGATGATAATGATAAATATGATGTTGACCAAAGGCAAGTATGATATCATACAAATTGCATCATTTGATATTGTATATGCATGGTAACTGTGGCCTAGTCAGACTGCCTTCATCGTTTAATATCATATGATGGTATATTGTCGTTCCCTAGATATCAGTGTTTTTCTAGTTTTATTTTCAGCTACAAGCAGCAGCTTCTAGGCAGCTCCCTTGACTGGGCATCCATCCCAACCGGACGCAATCCGGTGCACACCGAGGCTGACGCAATCAGCAGTCCAGAACTGCTGAAGTAGTTCGATACTTCGTTGTAGCCCAGTGGCTGGCTAAGGGAGCTGCTAAGAAAAGCCGAGAAGAGAAGCCCTGCCAGATATAGCAGAAATTGAAATTGAAATTGTTACATCCGTGTAATACAGTTACTCACAGGACGTGAGATATGGTATTACATTGTGGAGACACAAGCAAAAGCGCCGCTAAGAAAGGACACTAACAAACTAAGCAGAACTACAAACACCAGGGGGAACGTGCTTGTGGAAAAGGCGAAAGAAACAAGTGGGTAAACATAATATAACTCCAATAAAAAGGGTAAATATAACATAACTCCAGCTCCCCAGAAGGGGGGGATCCGCCAAAAATCCAGCGGGGAAAAGCTAAGAGTGTCACATGGCCTATCACCATGAAGGAGAGAAGGCACGGGAGAGCAACCAAACAGAGGCAGACGGGATATCTAGATGACTAGATCTGAAGGCAAACGTTATCCCCATCACCTGCACCGCCACAAGCAGGACAGGTGCTAAAAAGGGACAAGGACTAAACTATGCTCCCGGTAGTCATTCAGGCTATCGGGGAGGGTCAGGGGGTCGAATCTCCGTTTTACTAGCTCAGAGGCCCGTTTTGGTGGTTGCCCCCAGTGAAAGCAAACGGGCTGGCACCCTCAACCTCACCCTAAACCCTAAACCCTATCGCCCTTCCATCATCTGATATCGTGCAATATATCAGAGGAGGAGCGCGATATAATCATGTTTTTATCTTCTTCAATATTGGTTGATCTGACTTGAATTCTTGTCTATCGACATGTAAACTTGTAAAGGCGCTTACGTCACCTTTACCCTTGGTCTCATACCGATTCCCGAAGAAAAGTGGTACACGATTCCGTACTTGTATACACACACCTAAAGTAAACAGTGTTTACTCCCCCCCCCCCCCCCCCCCCTCCCATTTAGGAAGTAGGCGCGGGAGCCCCCTTTGTCCGAATGTCTTGTTGCCAACTCGACAACATGGTGGATTTGGCTTGTTCCCCATAGATAACAGAACAAGCGGACTTCGTACTGTTGAGCACACCTGTTTACTTACCCCCCCCCCCCCCCCCACAACACACACACACACCACCACACACACCACCACCACCACCACCTGCTTACTTCATACCCCCTGTTGACTACCCACCACCACCACCACCACCACCACCACCACCACCACCCACCACCACCACCACCACCACCACGCCACCACCACCACACACACACACACACATCACCACCACCACCTGTTTACTTCATGCTCCCTTTATTTTACTTCATGCTCCCCCCCCCCCCCCCCCCCACACACACACACACACACACACACACACACACACACACACACACACACCACCACACACACTCACACACACTCACACCACACACACACCACCACCACCACCTGCTTACTTAATACCCCCTGTTGACTCCTCCCCCCCCCCCCCACCAACCACAACCACCACCACCACCACCACCACCACCACCACCTGTTTACTTAATGTAAACCCTGGCCCGGCCCTGGCCCTAAGTACGTCGTACATCCTGGCTTCGATACGCTGCACTCCAATTCGGTACCACTCTCCTGTTAAGAGACGATTGTTTCGATTTTCCGATTTTCCCGTGAAGCATACGACGCGCCTTGTACTCGTTTGATTTAGCCATGTTGAGAGAGAGAGAGGGTTCGTTACATAAACTCAGCAAATCACTGCCGAGACTGGACAGCAGCACAGCCTGCCGACCATCCAATTTTATAACACGGATGCACGAGGGTTTTTAAGGCACCCCCACAAACCTGAAAACAAACTAGGTCAAGTCCAACAAAAGGAAACAACCTGAGGCGGAAAGGAGAGCGTAAAGGGGAGCGTTAAGGGGAGGGATGCCGAGGCAGGCAATCCCCGGCACCAAGCCCCAAAAACACAAGACAAGAGGGCAAAGCCAAAAGAGCTGAAGACTAATCAAGGGCACGCGCTATGAGCACCTGAATATGCAGCGATAATGCCTCTAACAGAAAAAAGCGCAAGTCAACCCAGCACAACCATCTAGCAGAAAAGGACCTGGATGCCAAGAAGAGCAACCATAGGCAACCCGAGCAGAAAAGGGTGAGTCCAGACGAAGAACAGAGAGTCCAGAAACCAATCCGAGCAAGACTTAGCAAGCAGGCACACATGACAGGGGCAAGAGAATCCACCTCATAGGGCAGACCTGTTGGCTGTAAGCATCTGATAAATGATGCAGCCAACATGTTAAGAACCATGCAGCCTGTAAGCATCTGATAAATGATGCAGCCAACATGTTGAGAACCATGCAGCCTTTAGAGCATATCAGCAGTTTTGGTCTACCAGGTGACCTCAGTTGACATCTGATATCAGATGTCAACTGAGGTCATCTGGTAGAGCATAACAGCTGATAATAACGTACTTTCCGAGTGGGGATTCGATTCTTCTCAGCGGAAGTGTGTCTGCCAGCTGCCAGCTGATAGGGCTTTGGCTTAGAGAGGACTTGAGGACCTGATTTCATGAGCCTGTCATTCAACACAGACATTCAACATTTGTTGGCGCTTACGCTTTTCCTGGAAAATGTTTTTTACTGCGGAAGACAGCGAGCAGCCAAATAGCTGGCTGGAGCCACAGTATGTAACCAAGTTCACGTTCAAGTTCAACACAGAGTCACAGACTACTTGAAGTAACAGAGTTTACAGCATGTTCGATTAAGGGGTAAAAATTGCCCAACGCAAGTGGCTAGCTCATCGCCGAACCCAGCCATATATACAAGATCCCAACGAGAACGACAGGCAGCTAGCGGTGGCCATATATACAAGATCCCAACGAGAACGACAGGCAGCTAGCGGTGGCTGTAAAGTCTAAGCTCACCCAGGCTTTAGAAGCCAACAACACCTACGCCCAGAAGGAGCAAGACAAGGCAGAGTTTACTATTGTGTCCGCTCGACGCATGGGAGGCAAGGTGGATCCCTCACGACCCCGCCTTGCCCTAATCACAGTATCCTCCAGCTTCGATGCTTCCTCCATTGTGAGGAACCGAAGGTTCCTCAAGGATAGCGGAATAGCAGCTCTGGATTTCTTGTCTCCTGAGGAGCTGAAGCTGCACAAGGAACACCTTCCAGCGTTTCTGGAAGCTAAGAGGGACCCCTCTAAGTGGGTTTCGTTCAATAGAGGACTCCTTAAGGTGCGGGACAAGGCTCCCCCTTCAGGTGTCTCATCGACTGATGCATGAAGTGGACTAAGGTGCCTTGCATGGAACATCAGAGGACAACTCAGTGTTCTGAGCAGCTGCGGTGCAGCAATGAAAGTGGTGAGAAAAACACGACATTTTATTGTTTTCACACACAGGGGTGCGTGGCCAGCTAGACACCCCCCACATTCCAGGTTTCAAATGCCTTTCTTGTGCCCCTCGCCCCAAGTTGAGCAAGGATGGGGGGGTCGCTATCTATGTCCGCACTTGCCTAAATGCTACTTTAGTCCATGAGGCACCTGAATTAGGCATGGCATGGATTCGCATACATGGAACACACATTGGTGTGTGCTATATCCCACATGCTAACAGCTCATACTACAAACATGGTGACGACTGCATTAGTATAGAGGACCACTTCCTCACTCTAGGTAAAATCATTGGAACTTCCAGGAAAAAGGCAACGTTGTGGTGATGGTGACTTCAACGCTCGGGTTGGTCTTGGTGTGGACAATGATGATACCGAGTTAGGAGATGAACCAGTATCCCAAACCAGTAGTACAGCCCCCAACCAAACCATTCAACCGAGGTGTAGCATGGACACAGCTCCCCCCAATCGATTGGGGGGCCCTACTC
The DNA here is from genome assembly GCA_022414725.1 of Microglena sp. YARC. Taxonomy (NCBI): domain Eukaryota; kingdom Viridiplantae; phylum Chlorophyta; class Chlorophyceae; order Chlamydomonadales; family Chlamydomonadaceae; genus Microglena; species Microglena sp. YARC. Next base: position 37,358 of record JAJSRW010001313.1, on the reverse strand, counting down.
CAGCTATGTGTAGTAACTGGTCTTATCATCCTTAACGGTAGAACAGAAGGTGATATGCAAGGTGCACATACCTTCTTTGCAGATGGCATGGACAAGAAATCTGTCATTGATTATGCGCTAGCCGCCCCTAGTCTTCTCAACACCCCAGGAGTCAAGTTTAGTGTGGCTCCCAAGCATGACTGCCCTCTCAGGCCCCGGGGTGGAAAGTTTGACCACATGCCTATCACACTCCACATACCAGATGCTGCCCTTAGGCCTTCTCAAAGGTACTATTAGTACACCTGCTGGTGGTAAACCTTCGCCCAAACTGAAATGGAAAGACAACTATGTCCAGATGTATGCACACACAATTAAGCGTGATCCAGACGTTAACCGATTACTTGACAATGCACTCCATAGCTCATCTATGGAAGATTCAGAGAAGGGGATTGCTAGTGCTATTGAACTAGCCATAAGCAAATGCACACCATGTCACAAACCTGTAGCTAAGCGTAAGCACGGGCCCGTGAACGCATGGTATGATGATGAATGCAATCGTGCTAGACAGGCAGCAAGCCAAGCAGAACATCAACATGGCTCTAGCTCTGACTTGGCTGGTTCTATGCACAAGGAGTACAAGAGGATTCTCAGAAGAAAGAAGAGGAAGTGGCTAGAAACACGCATGGAGAACCTTCATACGAATCTTCGGCATAATCCGAAAAGTTTTTGGAAAGACGTGCGTGAGCCTAACAAGGCCACTACGGCAGATATCACAATTCATGATTGGACTGATTATTTTGCAGACCTCTTTGATGTGCAAGTAGGTATTGATCCAAGTCTGGATGCTAGGGACTTTGTCCCTCAAGCTGATGGACCTCAGATAGAGGCCGCACCAACATGGTTATGTCAAGACTTTTACCACCCAGGAGGTGTTTTCTGTTCTCCAATCCCTACGGAAAAACTCCTCCCCCGGGGTAGATGGTATCCCTGCAGAATGGTACAGATTTGCTTCCCATGAGGCCAACTCCCGATTTGTACAAGCTATGACTAACCTGTTTAATCTCATCTGGAAGACTTCTTACCCTAGCCAATGGGCTGCAGCTGCCTTGGTACCCGTACCCAAATCCAAAGGCAGTGTGTGTATGACAATGACAACTATCGAGGTCTTGCGGTGAGCAACTCCATAGGAAAGATCTTCTCCCTTTGCATGCTACGTAGACTAGATGATTGGTCAGAAGAATTCAACCTCAGAGCCGCTGGCCAATATGGATTTAGAAGTGGTAGGGGTACTGCAGATGCATCATTCATTCTTAACCATATTGTAGATAAATATAGAGAAAAGAAAAAAAACACTCTTTGTGGCTTTTGTTGATTTCAAGAAGGCTTATGATTGGGTCAACAGAGACTTGCTATGGGATTGCTTAGCAAGGCTAGGAGTCAAGGACCCCTATCTCAGTATTCTGAAGTCCATGTATAATCATGTTGTTTTCCAAGTTCGCCTACATGGGGACATTGGATCCTCCTTTCCATCCCTTGTAGGAGTTAAACAAGGAGACCCCCTATCCCCACTCCTATTCGGTCTGTTCATTGATAGAATTGAATCGTTCCTCCAATCCAAGCTCCCAAATGTAGGGGCTGAGCTTAGGGGAAAGATTCTGCAACTGTTACTTTATGCTGATGACCTAGCTATAATGGCAGAATCCCCGGCAGATATGCAAGCGATGCTTTGACTGCCTGAGAGATTTCTGCGAGGCTACTAAGATGGCTGTGAATATAAGAAAACTGAGATTGTCGTTTTCAACAAACAATTCTGTGATGAGGCCCGCATGGATCCTGATTACAAATTTGTCTATGATGGAGCACAACTTTCTACAAAGTTATCTTTTATCTACTTGGGATCCTCTTTGTGGATGGTGACTCAAGCAATCGTGCAAAAGCTGCTTTTTCTAGGATGCTCACTAAGGCCCAAAAGGCACACCACATGCTTCGTAGGCGATGCCATACTATGGAGATATACAATATTGATATTTCTCACCCACCTGTTTTGATTCTCTTGTACAACCTATCCTGAATTTTGGCTGTGAGGTGTGGGCTCCTTCTATTCTGAACAACACACTTATCTCAAATGACCATGCTTGTGAGAAATGGCATAGAGGTATACTTAAACAAATGTTGGGTGTTTGCCAATCTACTACATCTAATATTATCATGGAAGAGCTGGGTAGAACCCCGTTGTGTTTTGCTTGGCTTAAACAAGCTTTGCGCTTCTGGAACAAGACCATACATAAAGAACCTGAGGATCTCATTAGAATGGCTCTTGAGGAATCTTTTGACTCCAACACTGGCTGGTTCATGACTTTGCGTTGTGCTCTCCACAAGCTAGGATCCAGTAAAAACATCAACATTTTGGAGGCTGTCGATGTCGAAGGTATTATGTCTGAAGTTTTTGAGTCATGGAGGTTTAAGTACCCAAGTGACACCAATGCAGTTAGAGACATCCCTGATGAGAGAAGGGTTGGCTTTAAACGCCTCCGATACCAAAATGGTTAGCAGCCAACAGCAATGATGAGAATGGCTTGATTCCCTTTACATCCGCCTTACATAAGCAGGATCAGATTCGTTCTATAGCACAGTTTAGAATGGGTTCCCATTGGCTGAACACAGAAAGAATGAGGGTGGTGGATAGAGCACACATCCCTCGCTCAATGAGACACTGTCAAATGTGTGGGTTCCAAAAACTGAGGATGAAATGCATATGTTTGAGTGCCCTTTTTATAATGATATTCGCCTCCGCTACCAGAATCTGTTTACAGATATTTATAGGCATGTCCATGAGGATACCGACTTAACCGTATGGAATGTGGAATTCTGCGATTCCACATTCAGAACCTTTATGAATGGAAATGGCACTAAGTCTTTTTGGAGCAACCTAGCCGACTATCTTTCTACTTGTAGAAGAGCAAGACAGGAAGCCCTGGACTGCTTAGTGGCACCGTAATTTATTATCCCTTTTTTTCTTCTTGAGACTTCTCATTTGTTAGCTTCTTACCTCCGCCACTGTAAGTGGTTGAGATCTGGGTCCTGCTCTAAGGGGTTTAATACCTACGCCACCAAAACGGTGGTTGGGAGTTTGGTTTGTTTGTCCTCGACACACCCCTGATGTAATGGGGTTTTTTGCTTTGTGGGTGCTTTTTCTTTTTGTTTAAAGCACAGAGTCTCATACACCCTCGCGGTGTCAAGTAGACTTTAACATGTAATGTATGTATGTATGTATAATCTGGGACTGTTGGAAACCACATCATTGAGCGTAGCGGTATATATAATCAGCCCATCCTCATAATTCGGGAATAATTTCAATTATTCAAACAACGCCCCTCCAGGCGTGTTTTCTTCTCAATTATTGAAGGGATGCGCCTGTTCTCCATTGGTCGGCCCCCTAAGGGGGGCAGACTTATGCGATACTTACACGAAATCGTGCTGTTCGTGCTGATCGTGCTGTTATTTCACATCTTCACATTTCCCAAGAACGCCGGTCAAAATTACCGGTTAATCTGACTGGCATGAAATCTTACCGACTCGTGTTCGATTCCCGTCGGAGGCGGATTACCTCTGAGGGCACTTTTTCGCGTACGTATAGGGCGCGCAGAGCTTAGGCCCATGGCGCCACTTTTATGTAAGGGCAACGACGCTTTCGGCGAATTTCATCTTCCATACTGCATCATAGCAAGAGACCTTGGGCTCACCTTTAATTGCATCTTCTCAGACAGCTCCATGTCTAAGGCCAGGCTCGGTGGTGGAGCGAGATTGGAACTCGGGTCAGAGCCAGGCTGGTGATCTATTCCCGGTGTGCGACGTTCAAATGGTTAAGTCATCGGACCAAGTTGCAAGCTTTGTCTAGGTAGCCACAAAGCATACTTGGGGGATGCATAGGGTACACCTACATGTAGGGGGGAAGGTCTAGCTAGGCCTCATGGGGACCATGAGCACTCCCCACATAGGCAAGCCTTATTGGGGGTGCCTAGGCAGTGTCATGTGGCATATATCTGCAAGTACATGGCACATGTTGCACACCTTGCAGCTCTACCTCCTATGGATGTGTACTCCATGTATTCCCCAAACAGGCCACATGGGCACCCAACCATAGCTTGCAACTTGGTCCGTTCACTTGTACGTTTTTAAGTTCCACCCTTGGTTTGTGTGTGTAACGTGAATAGCCTATTTACATCAAATTTGAGGCATGGGAATACAAGGAGAACCCAGCAAAAGGGTGGCCATGCACCACATCATTAAATTACTTGTAAAAAGGCCCAACTGCAGCCCATACACAATGTGATGAATCCATCTTCACATGAAATATACAAAAATAAACATACATGGGCTTAAACTTTGGGGACCCTAGTATCTCAGGGTTGCGGACTGTGGACGCGGCGCGTTCATTTGTCGTTTCCCTCCTGTCCTGTGGACTCAGTCTAGGGACCTGGAGCATGTCTACGATTTCCCCTTGAAGAATTCGCTTCTTCGTGACTCTCGTAGCTCATTACATCAGCGCATTGTGCTTGACAAGGAAATCTGCTCTTTCGCACTAGTTCCTGCAGGTTGCGAAGTAGCAAATGTAGCCTCGGGAGTTGCTGCACCTGCCTCCATGTAACTTCGGGAAGTCAGTGAGCTAATAACTTCATTTGCTTTACAGGCCACCAAGTTGAATAATAATGCCATGCCATGCTACATTGATTTTTGACCTCCCCAATATTGAATTGTACGGATAAGTAATCAACTGCTTGTGCATCCATCACCAAGGAGGCTGCTACTGCTGCTTGACGAACAATACACCACCCCCGGGGCCGACCTCCAGGGGACCCGCCAGGGCCCCCTACTATTTGCCATGTATGACGGCTGAACTGATGTGAAACCCACGGTATGCTCCCTGATTACCGTGGGTACTACAAAGCGCACGTGAGGGTGCCATTTCGCGTACGCTTTTTGAGCCCCACTGTGTGTTTCACGCAGTTGTTTTAACCCCCTGTGGGCGCGGCGCACAGTTTTTGCGTTTTTTGCACTACAAAGCGCATACCAATTTGACGTTTGTGCGCTCTAAGCGCTGACCAATTTGTCAAAATGTAGTACCCTGCCGTGGGTACCCACTTTTTCATTTAGGGCTACTCATGGCAGCTTCTCGCCAGTTCCAATAGCCAGTGGGTCAAACCCAATGCTCGAAGCGGCATTTAAATGTTCATCATAACAACTTTCAGAAGCACTAGCTAGCTCCAGGCTTGCCTGAAGGACAGGGAAAGGGAGCTGCCTAGAAGCTGCAACTCGTATGTAAAAAAAGGAATGGCGTGGGTATAGCATGGGGGGACTTGGCAGTGGATGGTGAGCATCCCAGAGTTGGCTGGAAAAACATTTAACAATCCAATGCAAGACAAGCCAGACACCCACAGTTTCTGGAATGCCGGTTCGAGATTATGAGTTTAGTCACATAGCCTTAAGCCCCGAGAGCACAGGGCGACCATACCATCCCCAGGGAAATAAATCCATTCATGGTAGATAATGAGTGAAGTCCCAGAGACACGAGCACTGAGTGCATAGGGCAACCATACAGGGACACGACCATACAGGGACACGACCATACAGGGACCATACAGGGACACGACCATACAGGGACCATACAGGGACACGACCATACAGGGACACGACCATACAGGGACCATACAGGGACCATACAGGGACACGACCATACAGGGACCTTACAGGGACCATACAGGGACACGACCATACAGGGACCATACAGGGACACGACCATACAGGGACCATACAGGGACCATACAGGGACACGACCATACAGGGACCATACAGGGACACGACCATACAGGGACCATACAGGGACCATACAGGGACACGACCATACAGGGACCATACAGGGACCATACAGGGACACGACCATACAGGGACACGACCATACAGGGACACAACCATACAGGGACACGAGCAGACTGAGTGCATAGGGCAACCATACCATACGGGGCCCAAGGAGATAAATTCATCCATGGCATGGGCAAGTCACTTTAGCCTATTTGGATACACACACAAACATGCACACGCTCACACATTTACACACTCTTTTAAGCCCTTCCTATCACGGTTGGGCAAGTCCTTTTAGCCTATTTGGCCTGCCTCTGGGCTGTAACATACATACAAAAGTACATGGTACATTAAATTGTATAATTAAATGATCACTGTAGCACGAACTCAGGGCCCCCGTCAGTGAAACGGTTACTTGGGGCTCAGTTCATCAATGCTTTTTATTTTTAGCTCTTCCTATCACGGTTGGGCAACTCCCTTTAGCCTATTTGGCCTACCCCTGGACTGCAACGTACATACATGGTCGCAGTTCTGGGACTGGGTCACAGTACTGCGACCATGGCCAGATATAACAATATAACTGCATAGAAGTGTGGACTCAAGTGCTAGGGATACCATGTAACTGTACTTAAGATGGAGCATATGAGATATTATTGTACACCAAGTTATTATAGTTTGTTTAACTAACACTGTAGCTGGCCATAGCACTAAGACACATGAGTGCACGAGGATGGGGAATCAAGCTGTTCATTTTCTATGCACATACAAAGTACCGCTATTTACTGCACTCAGGATTGTGGTGTAGTATTGAGTATACTCCCAATGTGAACTCCACCTGCAGAGTGAGCAGCCTGAATGCTGATGGCCCATGTAAAGTGTGATCAATTCAATTCAATATATGCTGATGGCCCATGTAAAATGCAATCAAATCAATTCAATATAATACAAAGTATTTATTTGCACCACACCCCGTGGGGACTTTGCATTAACCGGGGCATCGTGGGGAGCTCGCACCAAGCCCCCCCCCCCCCCCCCTCCACACACACACACACACGCAAACACCACCACCACACACACACACGCAAACACACCACACACACACGCACACACACTGCTAATGACCATGTGAGGACCAGGGTACTTCAAATTGCCAAATTCGCCAGCGCTTTAGCGCACTTGAAAACAAAAAAACTGCGCTTTGTGGTGCAAAAAGCGCAAAAATTGCTTGCTTCGCCCACAGGGGGTTGCAAAAATTGCGCTTAAAGCGCAGAGGGGGTCAAAAAGTCAGCGCTCAAAAGCGCGCGCTTTGAATTACCCTGGTGAGGACTGTAGGTCATGCCCTCACAGTGACTCCCAATTAAATCATGTTGCATGTGTACTCAGCCCTCAGACACAGGGTACTACTAAGCGCGAGCGGCAGCGCGGTGCGGTTGAGGTTGAGGAATCAAAACATGCATGAATCAAAACTTGCATGAATAAAAACATGCATGAATAAAAACTTGCATGAATAAAAACATGCATGAATGAAAACATGCATGAATGAAAACATGCATGCATAAATCAAAACATGCTTCTTCGACAGTACTTCCATCTCACCGATATGTTACCTAGGAGAGCCTGTTGCAGTCTGGGAGAGGATATGCAGTCAAGTTCAGGATGGCAAATCGTACATGTCTAATGACAAATCGTACATGTCTGATGACAAATCGTACATGTCTGATGACGAATCGTACATGCCTGATGAAGAATCGTACATGTCTGATGACGAATCGTACATGTCTGATGACGTATCGTACATGTCTGTTGGAAATTCGTACATTTATGATGGAAATCGTACATATAAGATGACAAATCGTACAAGTACAAGGCGCGTGGCATCGAGATAAAGGCTCACGCAAGAGTAGCTGAACGGCTGTTGGCAACTAAACGAGGTTAAGGGGGACTAGACTAACGCTCGTGACCCCCACCCTACCACATCCCCATGGGGTGGCCCAAACGGAGGGAAGAAACCCACGGCAGTGAACTGTGTACACTGCAGTACATACGTACATACATACATGCATACATACAAACATACATACATACATACATACATACAATCTACTGCTTAAGCAGATTGGATCTCTTTCAGCCTCTCCTTGATTCGGTCCACATCGTTTTCAAGCGGCTTAATGTGGTCGCTATTCAGCTTTGAGGTCATCATGATGAGCGCGTCAACTAAGGCCTGATGCATCTTTGTCTCAACTTCCTCCATTGTAGCCTTTCTAATCTTAGCGCCCATGGCACCCTGCAATCATAATTCAGGTTTAGGGTTTAGGGTTTAGTTTTTTTGTCCTTATCCTGCCAGCCGGGTAATCCTGCCAGCCGGCTTATCCTGCCAGCCAGCTTATCCTGCCAGCCGGCTTATCCTGCCAGCAGGGTTATCCTGCCAGTGAGCCAGTTATCTAGCATGTCAATGAAACAAACTCAAAGTTATTCAAGAAAGAAGTTTGACCTTACCACCAACTGCTCCTCTATCTAAGTTTGGCCTCACCACCAACTGCTCCTCTATCTAAGTTTGGCCTCACCACCAACTGCTCCTCTATCTAAGTTTGGCCTCACCACCAACTGCTCCTCTATCTAAGTTTGGCCTCACCACCAACTGCTCCTCTATCTAAGTTTGGCCTCACCACCAACTGCTCCTCTATCTAAGTTTGGCCTCACCACCAACTGTTCCTCTATCTAAGTTTGGCCTCACCACCAACTGCTCCTCTATCTAAGTTTGGCCTACTGCTCCTCTATCTAAGTTTGGCCTCACCACCAACCTCTATCTAAGTTTGGCCTCACCACCAACTGTTCCTCTATCTAAGTTTGGCCTCACCACACTGTTCCTCTATCTAAGTTTGGCCTCACCACCAACTGCTCCTCTATCTAAGTTTGGCCTCACCACCAACTGCTCCTCTATCTAAGTTTGGCCTCACCACCAACTGCTCCTCTATCTAAGTTTGGCCTCACCACCAACTGCTCCTCTATCTAAGTTTGGCCTCACCACCAACTGCTCCTCTATCTAAGTTTGGCCTCACCACCAACTGCTCCTCTATCTAAGTTTGGCCTCACCACCAACTGCTCCTCTATCTAAGTTTGGCCTCACCACCAACTGCTCCTCTATCTAAGTTTGGCCTCACCACCAACTGCTCCTCTATCTAAGTTTGGCCTCACCACCAACTGCTCCTCTATCTAAGTTTGGCCTCACCACCAACTGCTCCTCTATCTAAGTTTGGCCTCACCACCAACTGCTCCTCTATCTAAGTTTGGCCTCACCACCAACTGCTCCTCTATCTAAGTTTGGCCTCACCACCAACTGCTCCTCTATCTAAGTTTGGCCTCACCACCAACTGCTCCTCTATCTAAGTTTGGCCTCACCACCAACTGCTCCTCTATCTAAGTTTGGCCTCACCACCAACTGCTCCTCTATCTAAGTTTGGCCTCACCACCAACTGCTCCTCTATCTAAGTTTGGCCTCACCACCAACTGCTCCTCTATCTAAGTTTGGCCTCACCACCAACTGCTCCTCTATCTAAGTTTGGCCTCACCACCAACTGCTCCTCTATCTAAGTTTGGCCTCACCACCAACTGCTCCTCTATCTAAGTTTGGCCTCACCACCAACTGCTCCTCTATCTAAGTTTGGCCTCACCACCAACTGCTCCTCTATCTAAGTTTGGCCTCACCACCAACTGCTCCTCTATCTAAGTTTGGCCTCACCACCAACTGCTCCTCTATCTAAGTTTGGCCTCACCACCAACTGCTCCTCTATCTAAGTTTGGCCTCACCACCAACTGCTCCTCTATCTAAGTTTGGCCTCACCACCAACTGCTCCTCTATCTAAGTTTGGCCTCACCACCAACTGCTCCTCTATCTAAGTTTGGCCTCACCACCAACTGCTCCTCTATCTAAGTTTGGCCTCACCACCAACTGCTCCTCTATCTAAGTTTGGCCTCACCACCAACTGCTCCTCTATCTAAGTTTGGCCTCACCACCAACTGCTCCTCTATCTAAGTTTGGCCTCACCACCAACTGCTCCTCTATCTAAGTTTGGCCTCACCACCAACTGCTCCTCTATCTAAGTTTGGCCTCACCACCAACTGCTCCTCTATCTAAGTTTGGCCTCACCACCAACTGCTCCTCTATCTAAGTTTGGCCTCACCACCAACTGCTCCTCTATCTAAGTTTGGCCTCACCACCAACTGCTCCTCTATCTAAGTTTGGCCTCACCACCAACTGCTCCTCTATCTAAGTTTGGCCTCACCACCAACTGCTCCTCTATCTAAGTTTGGCCTCACCACCAACTGCTCCTCTATCTAAGTTTGGCCTCACCACCAACTGCTCCTCTATCTAAGTTTGGCCTCACCACCAACTGCTCCTCTATCTAAGTTTGGCCTCACCACCAACTGCTCCTCTATCTAAGTTTGGCCTCACCACCAACTGCTCCTCTATCTAAGTTTTGGCCTCACCACCAACTGCTCCTCTATCTAAGTTTGGCCTCACCACCAACTGCTCCTCTATCTAAGTTTGGCCTCACCACCAACTGCTCCTCTATCTAAGTTTGGCCTCACCACCAACTGCTCCTCTATCTAAGTTTGGCCTCACCACCAACTGCTCCTCTATCTAAGTTTGGCCTCACCACCAACTGCTCCTCTATCTAAGTTTGGCCTCACCACCAACTGCTCCTCTATCTAAGTTTGGCCTCACCACCAACTGCTCCTCTATCTAAGTTTGGCCTCACCACCAACTGCTCCTCTATCTAAGTTTGGCCTCACCACCAACTGCTCCTCTATCTAAGTTTGGCCTCACCACCAACTGCTCCTCTATCTAAGTTTGGCCTCACCACCAACTGCTCCTCTATCTAAGTTTGGCCTCACCACCAACTGCTCCTCTATCTAAGTTTGGCCTCACCACCAACTGCTCCTCTATCTAAGTTTGGCCTCACCACCAACTGCTCCTCTATCTAAGTTTGGCCTCACCACCAACTGCTCCTCTATCTAAGTTTGGCCTCACCACCAACTGCTCCTCTATCTAAGTTTGGCCTCACCACCAACTGCTCCTCTATCTAAGTTTGGCCTCACCACCAACTGCTCCTCTATCTAAGTTTGGCCTCACCACCAACTGCTCCTCTATCTAAGTTTGGCCTCACCACCAACTGCTCCTCTATCTAAGTTTGGCCTCACCACCAACTGCTCCTCTATCTAAGTTTGGCCTCACCACCAACTGCTCCTCTATCTAAGTTTGGCCTCACCACCAACTGCTCCTCTATCTAAGTTTGGCCTCACCACCAACTGCTCCTCTATCTAAGTTTGGCCTCACCACCAACTGCTCCTCTATCTAAGTTTGGCCTCACCACCAACTGCTCCTCTATCTAAGTTTGGCCTCACCACCAACTGCTCCTCTATCTAAGTTTGGCCTCACCACCAACTGCTCCTCTATCTAAGTTTGGCCTCACCACCAACTGCTCCTCTATCTAAGTTTGGCCTCACCACCAACTGCTCCTCTATCTAAGTTTGGCCTCACCACCAACTGCTCCTCTATCTAAGTTTGGCCTCACCACCAACTGCTCCTCTATCTAAGTTTGGCCTCACCACCAACTGCTCCTCTATCTAAGTTTGGCCTCACCACCAACTGCTCCTCTATCTAAGTTTGGCCTCACCACCAACTGCTCCTCTATCTAAGTTTGGCCTCACCACCAACTGCTCCTCTATCTAAGTTTGGCCTCACCACCAACTGCTCCTCTATCTAAGTTTGGCCTCACCACCAACTGCTCCTCTATCTAAGTTTGGCCTCACCACCAACTGCTCCTCTATCTAAGTTTGGCCTCACCACCAACTGCTCCTCTATCTAAGTTTGGCCTCACCACCAACTGCTCCTCTATCTAAGTTTGGCCTCACCACCAACTGCTCCTCTATCTAAGTTTGGCCTCACCACCAACTGCTCCTCTATCTAAGTTTGGCCTCACCACCAACTGCTCCTCTATCTAAGTTTGGCCTCACCACCAACTGCTCCTCTATCTAAGTTTGGCCTCACCACCAACTGCTCCTCTATCTAAGTTTGGCCTCACCACCAACTGCTCCTCTATCTAAGTTTGGCCTCACCACCAACTGCTCCTCTATCTAAGTTTGGCCTCACCACCAACTGCTCCTCTATCTAAGTTTGGCCTCACCACCAACTGCTCCTCTATCTAAGTTTGGCCTCACCACCAACTGCTCCTCTATCTAAGTTTGGCCTCACCACCAACTGCTCCTCTATCTAAGTTTGGCCTCACCACCAACTGCTCCTCTATCTAAGTTTGGCCTCACCACCAACTGCTCCTCTATCTAAGTTTGGCCTCACCACCAACTGCTCCTCTATCTAAGTTTGGCCTCACCACCAACTGCTCCTCTATCTAAGTTTGGCCTCACCACCAACTGCTCCTCTATCTAAGTTTGGCCTCACCACCAACTGCTCCTCTATCTAAGTTTGGCCTCACCACCAACTGCTCCTCTATCTAAGTTTGGCCTCACCACCAACTGCTCCTCTATCTAAGTTTGGCCTCACCACCAACTGCTCCTCTATCTAAGTTTGGCCTCACCACCAACTGCTCCTCTATCTAAGTTTGGCCTCACCACCAACTGCTCCTCTATCTAAGTTTGGCCTCACCACCAACTGCTCCTCTATCTAAGTTTGGCCTCACCACCAACTGCTCCTCTATCTAAGTTTGGCCTCACCACCAACTGCTCCTCTATCTAAGTTTGGCCTCACCACCAACTGCTCCTCTATCTAAGTTTGGCCTCACCACCAACTGCTCCTCTATCTAAGTTTGGCCTCACCACCAACTGCTCCTCTATCTAAGTTTGGCCTCACCACCAACTGCTCCTCTATCTAAGTTTGGCCTCACCACCAACTGCTCCTCTATCTAAGTTTGGCCTCACCACCAACTGCTCCTCTATCTAAGTTTGGCCTCACCACCAACTGCTCCTCTATCTAAGTTTGGCCTCACCACCAACTGCTCCTCTATCTAAGTTTGGCCTCACCACCAACTGCTCCTCTATCTAAGTTTGGCCTCACCACCAACTGCTCCTCTATCTAAGTTTGGCCTCACCACCAACTGCTCCTCTATCTAAGTTGGCCTCACCACCAACTGCTCCTCTATCTAAGTTTGGCCTCACCACCAACTGCTCCTCTATCTAAGTTTGGCCTCACCACGCTCTATCTAAGTTTGGCCTCACCACCAACTGCTCCTCTATCTAAGTTTGGCCTCACCGCCAACTGCTCCTCTAACTTTATTGTCTAGGGTAAAAAAAGAGAAACCAAACATATTTTTCCAATGTTTACATTTTCCTAGTAAATGTATTATTACTGCAGAAGACAGCGAGCAGCCAAAAAGCTGGCTGAATCTATGACTAAGTTCAAGTTCAAGTTCAAGTTCAAGTTCAAGTTCAAGTTCATGAAAGCTGTTTGGGCTCATCGCCAAATGCTCCTCTATCATCTTGGGTAAGTAAAAAGGAAAAAAAAGAATTAAATGATCACTGTAGCACGAACTCAGGGCTTCCGTCGGTAAAACGATCGTTTGGGGTTCAGTTCATCAGTGCTTTTTCTTTCAAAGCCTTTCATACACAGTTGGGCAACAAGAAAAAGATAACGCCTGGAGGGGCGTGGTGTTAAGGGGACCCTCCCGTACGCTGCAGCCGGGGAAAGTCACCATGGCAGACATAGTAAGTGTTACCCTCTAGGCGGCAGGGACTCCTTCATGCGACGTGTGGCAAGATTGCTGGTACAGGAGGCGATAGATTCTCTGTGCAGCTTAGAGATGAGTTTGGACAGTTGGGCAAGTCCCTTTAGCTTACTTGGCCTAGCCCTGGACTGTAACAACATACATACATATAACCAAGTTCAAGTTCAAGAAATCAGTTTGGACTCACCGCCAACTGCTCCTCTATCGCCTTGGGTACGCCTCCTCGGACCTTCTCCTCAACCATGTCAGCCGTCTTCTTATCTATTTCAGCCATTTGGTCTTTCAGTGCCTTCATTTCAGCTTCACCAGCACCACCCCCAGCTGCAATCGTGTCCTTCATCTGAAAAGTGGTTTGAGGGAGGGTTTATGATTCGTGGTTTATTGCTGATGGTTTATATCATTATATGTCAGCCTCACCAGCACCACCCCCAGCCCCACCCTCAGCCTCATCAGCCCAACCCCCACCCCCAGCTGCACCAGCCGCAATGGTGCCCTCAATCTGCAAGTGGTTTGAGGTGCGCACGCGGTTTGATGGAGGGTTGATGGTTGATGGTTGAGATGTCAGCTTCACCAGCAGGGTACTTCCATTGACCAAATTGGCCAGCGCCTTAGCGCACTTGAAAAACAAAAAACTGCGCTTTGTAATGCAAACAGCACAAAAATTGCTTGCTGCGCCCACAGGGGGTTGCAAAAAACTGCGCAAAGCGCGCAGTGGGGCCGAAAAAAAGGCAGCACACCAGCGCGCAAAAGTGCGCGCTTGGAAGTACCCTGTTCACCAGTACCACCATGAGCCCTACCAGCCTCAATTGTGTCCTCGACTGCGCAGTGCTTTAAGGAGCCCACGCCCTACGCCGTTGTCTGCCTTACTCAGCCCAGGAAAGACTACATTCATGTTCTTTTCAAACCCGGCAGAGCCCCCCCTTCTGGGGGACGGAAGTCCCCAGGGTCACCGCGTTGTCCGTTGCACCACAAGAAACAAGAAACAATTAATCCTGGCCCAAACTGTCCTGTAAACCCTGGCTTCAGTCCGCTGCAGTTGATTCCGTTGCCACCTGTCGCTCTGTTAGCCAACACTCTCCGCCGATGTTCCGCGTCGCTTGCGCGTTGGGCTCAGGGGCTCGGCCAGGACCCCCCTGGAGGCTGGGGAGGAGAAAGCGGCGGCGGCAGTGGTGGTGGGTGGGGCGTCAAAAACAAAGCGGAGTTGGCGTGGCTTGGAGGAGTCGCATCCGCGTTGCTTGCGCCTAGGACTCGGCATGTTCGTGTTCGTATTCATATTCCTATTCATGTTCATCTTGATGTTCATATTGATATTGGTATTCCTGTTGATATTCATATCAATATTCGTATTGATTTTGCCATTGACATTGTTTTTCATATTTGTATTAATATTCATATTGATATTGATATTCAAATTCATATTCATATTCACGTTCACATTCGTTTTCATGTTCTTATTAGTATCCACTGTTCATGTGAAAGCAGGGTAGGACAATGGCCTTCCTGAGATTGGCTGGCCATACTGGAACTCTGTTTTTACACTTCCGGCCCACTTTTTAGGCCATTTTTAATAACGCACTTTTTGTTTTTCCCCCCCCAAAAGCTCCGGTTTTGATTTGACAGAGATGATTAATACCGCACTTTTTGTTTTTTCCCCCCAAAAGCTCCGGTTTTGACTTGACAGCACTTATGTTTTATACCTTCCAGTTTCTTTTTTCCATTTTCCTTATTCGTATCCACTGTTCATGTGAAGGTCCCAAATCAAATTCATTGCTAGATTCAGCTTCAGCTTTAGGTTGAGGCTCAGATCCAGTGTACTTAATTTTGTCATTTTGGGTTGCGCTTTTGACGCAACTGCCTCCTTTTTGGCTGCGCGTTTGACTCAGCTGAAAACGGAAATCTGTGCGCTGCGCCCAAAGAGGGTTTAAAAATTTGCATCAATCTTGCAGTCGGGCTCCAAAACCTTGCCCGGTAGCGCGGGCCATGTATTACCCTAGGCCAGACCTACATTCTGACCTAGCTTGGGTTTCTCACTCAGACTTGGAATCGCGTTCAAATCCAGGTTCATACTCAAATTCAAATTCATTGCTAGTTTCAGCCTCAGTTTTAGGTCTAGGCCCAGATCTACATTCTGACTTAGCTTGGGGTTCTCACTCAGGCTTGGAATCGCGTTCAAATCCAGGTTCAGATTCAAGCTCATACCCAGGTTCAAATTCAAATTCAAATCCATTGCTAGTATCAGCCTCAGTTTTAGGTCTAGGCCCAGATCTACATTCTGACTCAGCTTGGGGACCTCACTCAGGCTTGGAATCGCGTTCAAATCCAGATTCAGATTCAAGCATAAATAAATAAATAAATAAATAAATAAATAAACAAGTTTAAACAAATAAAGAAATAAATAAATAAATAAATAAGCTTAAAAGCTCGCATACTCGGAATCACGTCAGACTCAAGTTGTACCCATAATTAGATCCATAACCACATTCAAATTCGAATTCAAATACCAGCCCCTCTCACCTGTGCCATCTGCTGTTTCCAAGCAGACTTTTGGTCAGCACTTTGGTCCATCAATTTCAAACCCAGATTCAAATGTAAATTCGAATTCAAAATACCCCCCCCCCCCCCCCCCCACACACACACACCTGAGCCATCTGCTGTTGTAAAGCAGACTTTTGCACATTGGGGGCGGAATCCAGCACCGCCATATGTGTGTCAGGACGTTGGTCTATCAATTTCAAACCCACATTCCAATGTAAATTCAAATACAAGCCCCTCTCACCTGTGCCAGCTGCAGTTACCAAGCAGACTTGTGCGCATTGGGGGCGGCATGCACAACAGCTGCTTTCTGTGTGTCTAGCCGTTTAGTCCCTTAGTGTCGTTGGTCCATCAATTTCAAACCCAGATTCAGATTCAAGATCAAATTCTAATACCAGCCCCTCCCACCTGAGCCATCTGCTGTTGTAAAGCAGCCTTTTGTGCATCGAGGGCGACATCCACTGCCACCTGCATTTTTTCTAGACGTTGCCCCAGCAATTTCGAAACCACATTCAGATTCAAAATCAAATTCTAATGCCAGCCACTCTCACCTGAGCAATCTGCAGTTCCAAAGCAACCTTATGCATTGAGGGCGGCATCCATGGCCACCTGCTGTGTGTCTAGCCGTTAACCCGTCAATTTCAAACCCAGATTCAAATGTAAATTCAAACGTAAATTCAAATTCAAATACCAGCCCCTCCCACCTGAGCCATCTGCTGTCGTAAAGCAGACTTTTGTGCATTGAGGGTAGAAGCCACCGCTGCCTTCTGTGTGCCAAGCCGCTGCACCAGCCCCGTCTACATGCCCTTCTTCTGGTCCGTTTGTGTCGTTGGTCCATCAATTTCAAACCCAGATTCAGATTCAAGATCAAATTCTAATACCAACCCCTCCCACCTGAGCCATCTGCTGTTGTAAAGCAGCCTTTTGTGCATTGAGGGCGGAATCTACCGCCGCCTGCTGTGTGTCTAGCCGCTGCACCAGCCCCTCTCACCTGTGCCAGCTGCGGTTACCAAGCAGACTTTTGCGCAGCACTCTGGTTAATCAATTTCATAACCAGATTCAAATGTGAATTCAAATTCAAATACCAGCCCCTCTCACCTGTGCCAGCTGCAGTTACCAAGCAGACTTTTACGCATTGGGGGCGGCATGCACAACAGCTGCCTTCTGTGTGTCTAGCCGTTTAGTCCGCTAGTGTCTATCCGTTGGTCTATCAATTAAAATCCTAGATCCATACCCACATTCAAATTCAAATTCAAAAACCAGCCCCTTCCACCTGAGCCACCTGCTGTTGTAAAGCAGCCTTTTGTGCATTGAGGGCGGAATCTACCGCTGCCTTCTGTGTGCCAAGCCGCTGCCCCAAGCCCATCTCTATGGCCTTCTTCTGGTCCGCTAGGGCAGAGTCAATTACGGATTGTTGCGTGTCGAACCTGTGGGGGGAGAGAGGAGGTTCGACTTGTCAGGCCAGGCACGACTGAAGAATGTGGACATTCGATGAAGTGAGTATGGTGGTGGTGGTGGTGGTGGTGGCGGTGGTAAGTGGGTGGTGGTGGTGGTTGTGGTGGCAGAGTTGAGTGGGTGTTGGTGGTGATGGTGGTGGCGGCGTTGAGTGGGTGGTGGTGGTGGTGGTGGTGGAGGTGATGGTAGTCGTGGTGGTGGCGGCAGTGAGTGGGTGGTGGTGGAGGTGATGGTAGTCGTGGTGGTGGCGGCAGTGAGTGGGTGGTGGTGGAGGTGATGGTAGTCGTGGTGGTGGCGGCAGTGAGTGGGTGGTGGTGGAGGTGATGGTAGTCGTGGTGGTGGCGGCAGTGAGTGGGTGGTGGTGGAGGTGGCATCATCACCACCACCACCACGATCACCACCACCATTAAACAGAGCGGGAAAATAGGAGACATGTCTTTGCATAAGTGACATGTTTCGCCAAAAATGCTTGATCAGACCAATACCACATTGGGCCAGAGCACCCACTAAAGCTTCTAATAACTACAAGTACAATTGCTGTAGTGCCTGCCTGCTGGTATAAGTACTTGCTTGTGCACTAGTAAAAGTACAATTGATGTAGTGCCTGCCAGCTCCGTGCAATCCAGAGGTGGAAGGTCATGATAAGTTGGCCAGACCAACCAACCAACCAACCAACCAATCCAGAGGTGGAAGGTCATGAGAAGTTAACCAGACCAACCAACCAACCAACCGACCAATCAACCAACCAACCAATCCAGAGGTGGAAGGTCATGAGAAGTTAACCAGACCAACCAACCAACCAATCCAGAGGTGGAAGGTCATGAGAAGTTGACCAGATCAACCAACCAACCAACCAACCAACCAATCCAGAGGTGAAAGGGTGTGAGAAGCTGACTAGACCAACCAACTAACCAACCAATCCAGAGGTGGAAGGATGTGAAAAGTTGACCAACCATACAACCAACCAACCAATCCAGAGGTGGAAGGCTGTGAGAAGATACCTATATTTATCAATGATTGCTTGCAGAGATTGGATCCAATATGTTTTGAGAAGAGTGCTTTGATTTGAATTGATTATGTGTTGGTGTTACTGCGAGAGGTGGCGTATCGTCGTGGTGGTGGTGGTGGTGGTGGTGGTGGTGGTGGTGGTGGTGGTGGTGGTGGTGGTGAGTGGGTGGTGGTGAGTGGGTGGTGGTGAGTGGGTGGTGGTGAGTGGGTGGTGGTGGTAGTGGTGGTGCTGGTGGTGAGTGGGTGGTGGTGAGTGGGTGGTGGGGTGGTGGAGGTGGCGGTGAATGGGTGGTGGTGGTGACTGATGGTGGTGGTGGTGGTGGTGGCGGTGGCAGTGGTGGTGGTGGTAAGTGGTGTGGTGGTGGTGGTGGTGGTGGCAGTGGTGGTGGTGGCGGTGAGTGGGTGGGTGGTGGTGGTAGTGGTGGTGTTACTAACCTCTGTTCCATGGATGATCGTTGGGCAACTAGGGATTCCTCGATGCCAGCGATCCTGGAAGACATCTCCTCACTAGCAGCACCGCCTCCCTTGGGTTCAGCTTGAGCTTCTTCCAGAGCCTGTAGTTGAGTTGGTGGAGGGTGAAGGTTGGAAGCTTGAGTTTGTATGTTTTAGGTTTTAGGTATGAGGTTGGAGGTTTATGTGCAAGATTAATATGGTTCTGCACAGCTTGGACGCTCTTGTAAGACAGCACCTCATTAGCAGCACCGCCTCCCTTGGCTTCAGCTTGAGCTTCTTCCAGAGCCTGTAGTTGCGTTGGTGGAGATTTTAGGAATGAAGTCTGAGATTTGTGGTAGACATAGGAGGTTCAGGTGCAAGATTAATATGGTTCTGTAAAACTTGGGCCATCCTGGTGGACAACTCCTCACTAGCAGCACCGCCTCCCACGTCTTCGGCTTGAGCTTCTTCCAGAGCCTGTAGTTGAGTTGGTGGAGGGTGAAGGTTGGAAGCTTGAGGTTGTATGTTTTAGGTTTTGAGGTATGAGGCATGAGGTATGAGGTATGAGGTATGAGGTATGAGGTATTAGGCATGAGGTATGAGGTATGAGGTATGAGGCATGAGGTATGAGGTATGAGGTATGAGGTATGAGGTATGAGGCATGAGGTATGAGGTATGAGGTATGAGGTATGAGGTATGAGGTATGAGGTATGAGGTATGAGGTATGAGGCATGAGGTATGAGGTATGAGGTATGAGGTATGAGGTATGAGGTATGAGGTATGAGGTATGAGGTATGAGGTATGAGGTATGAGGTATGAGGTATGAGGCATGAGGTATGAGGTATGAGGTATGAGGTATGAGGTATGAGGCATGAGGTATGAGGTATGAGGTATGAGGTATGAGGTATGAGGTATGAGGTATGAGGTATGAGGTATGAGGTATGAGGTATGAGGCATGAGGTATGAGGTATGAGGTTTTTTGTGCAAGATTAATATGGTTCTGTTAAGCGTGGGTGATCTTGGAGGATAACTCCTCAATAGCAGCATCGCCTCCCTACGCTTCAGCTTGAGCTTGAGCTTCTGCCACAGCCTGTAGTTAAATTGATAGAAAATGGAGGTTGGAGGTTGGAGGTTGGTGGTTGGAAGTTGGTGGTTGGTGGTTGGTGGTTGGTGGTTGGTGGTTGGTGGTTGGTGGTTGGTGGTTGGTGGTTGGTGGTTCGAGGTTGGTGGTTGGAGGTTATAATTTTGAGGCTAGAGGTTGGAGCTACCACACACACACACACACAAACATACACACACATACACACCCAGTAGGTTACCCTGTCAAAACGCACATACATTAGCAATAGCAGGCCCTACCTTGATCCGCTAGCGTTCCCGCGCTTCCTAACTGTTCAGTGGACGCATTCAAGCTTTTGCATTGCTGGAAACAAGGGTGCAGCGCTCTACATGGCAACTTCGGAACCTGGCTGGCCGTTTGGGGCAACGCCAGGCGCGAGGGGGTGATCCTCCCAATTCGTGTTGCATTTCATCACCTTCAGTCCCCCACCCCAGCCCCCACCACCACACACACACGAACATACACACACACACATACACATACACACACATACACACACATACACACACATACACACACACACACATACACATACACACACACAGAAGGTTACCCTGTACATATGCACATACATAAGCAACAGTAGGACCTACCTTGATCCACTCATCCTCCCAATTCTTGTTCCATTCCATCACCTTCAGTCCCCCACCCCACGCCCCACCACCACACACACACAGCATGCTACCCTGGACATACACACATACATGCATACACACATACATGCATACACACATACATGCATACACAAATACATGCATACACACATACATGCAAACACACATACATGCATACACACATACCTGCATACACACATACCTGCATACACACATACCTGCATACACACAAACATGCATACACACATACATGCACACACACATGCATGCATACACACATACATGCATACACACATACATGCATACACACATACATGCATACACACATACATGCATACACACATGCATGCATACACACATACATACATGCATACACACATACATGCATACATACACACATGCATACACACATGCATGCATGCACACATACATGCATACACACATACATGCATACACACATACATGCATACACGCATGCATGCATACACACATACATGCATACACACATGCATGCATATACACATACATGCATGCATACACACATGCATACATGCACACACACATACATGCATACATTCACACATGCATGCATACACACATGCATGCATACACACATACATGCATACACACATACATACATGCATACACACATACATACATGCATACACACATACATGCATACACACATACATTAGCAGCATCCGACCGTACCTTGATGCGTGCGTCCTCCCTAGCCGTGTTACCCTCCACCACCTTCAATTGAGCCGCAGCACTTGCGGCCATTGCATCAACCTTGTCTAGCTTTGATTTAAGGTCGTCCACATTCTGCATTGTGTGAAGTAGGGGTTAGTGAGCACCAGTGGTGTTAATGATTGTGTGCACTGTTTTTTGTGTGTGCAGTGTTTCGTAGTGTGCAGTTTTTTTTTGTGTGCACTGTTTTTTGTGTGCAGTTGTTTTTTGTGTGCACTGGTTTTGTGTGTGCGACGCCTCGCAAATTGATCTACTGGGTGCAACCCCAGTGCAACACCCATACATGCCTTGGGCCTCAGAACATTTGGCCATCGCATCCACCTCGTCCAGCTCCTCTAGTTTAACCTGGACTTGAGATACATAACGATTTTCAAGCAAACAAATCCAAGATTGGGGGGGTAAAAAACCACAAAACCCCACAAAAAGGAGCTGCCCAGAAGCTGCCTTCAGTTGAATCACCATCAGTTGGGCCTCAGAACATTTGGCCATCGCATCTACCCAGTCCAGCTTCCCCAGTATAACCTCAACTTGAGATGCATCATGACTTTAAAGCAAAACAAAACAGGTTTGGGGGAGGGGGGGGGGGGTCAAAACCCATATACCCCACAAAAAGAAGCTGCCCAGAAGCTGCCTTCAGTTTAATCACCTGCAGTTGAGCTTCAGAACTTTTGGTCATCGCATCCACCTTGTCCAGCTCCCCCTCTTGAAAGTGAGATACATAGCGATTGTTTAGCAGAAAAATAAAGGTTTGGGGTCCCCCCCCCCCCCCCCCTCCCCACACCCACCACCACCACCACCACCACCCCAAAAAAGGTAGCTGCCCAGATGATGCCAAAATGCTGCAATGTTGCATTCCACCACCATCAGTTGAGCTTCAGAACTTTTGGCCATCACATTCCACCCTTGTTTCAGCCCCTCCAGCAACCCCTTGACTTGAGCTACATAACAATTATTTTAACAAACGAATCCAGGATTGGGGGGGTAACCCCCCACAAAACCCAATAAAACGTAGCTGCCCAGAAGCTGCATTCAGTTGAATCACCTGCAGTTGAGCTTCAGAACTTTTGGCCATCGAATCGACCTCGTCCAGCTCCTCCAGTAACCCCTTGACTTGAGATAAATGACGATTTGTTAGAATACAAAAAAGGTTTGGAAGAAGCTACCCCCCCACCCCACCCCCCACCTCAAATAAAGGTAGCTGCCCAGAAGCTGCCCAGATGCTGCAATATTTCCCTGTATCACCTGCAGTTGAGCTTCAGAACTTTTGGCCATCGAATCGACCTTGTCCAGCTGCTCCAGTAACCCCTTGACTTGAGCCCCCAGGGATTCCTCAAGTCCAGCAAGCTTGGAGGTCAACTCCTCACTAGCAGCACCGCCTCCCTTGGCTTCAGCTTGAGCTTCTTCCAGAGCCTGAAGTTGAGTTGGTGGAGGGTGAGGGTTGGAGGCTTGAGATTTTATATTTAAGGTTTTAGGTATGAGGTTGGAGGTTTATGTGCAAGAATAATATGGTTCTGTACAGCTTGGACGCTTTTGTAAGACAGCACCTCACTAGCAGCACCGCCTTCCTTGGCTTCAGCTTGAGCTTCTTCCAGAGCCTGTAGTTGCGTTGGTGGAGATTTGAGGTTTGAGATTTGAAGTTTGAAGTTTGAAGTTTGAAGTTTGAGCTTCGAGCTTCTTCCAGAGCCTGAAGTTGAGTTGGTGGAGGTTTGTGGTTTGAGGTTTGTGGTATGAGGTTTGAGGTGGACATAGAAGGTTCATGTGCAAGATTGATATGGTTCTGCCAAGCTTGGACACTCTTGTAGGACCATCAGTCAGCACCGCCTCCCTTGGCTTCAGCTTGAGCTTCTTCCAGAGCCTGGAGTTGAGATGGTGGAGGGTGGGGGTTGAAGGTGGACATTGGAAGTTCATGCACAAGATGAATATGGTTCTGTAAAACTTGGGCCATCCTGGTGGACAACTCCTCACTAGCAGCACCTCCTCCCTTGGCTTCAGCTTGAGCTTCTTCCAGAGCCTGGAGTTGAGTTGGTGGAGGTTGGAGGTTGGAGGTTGGAGGTTGGAGGTCGGAGGTTGAAGGTTGGAGGCATGAGGTATAAGGTATGAGGTTGTAGGTTTTTGTGCAAGATTAATATGGTTCTGTTAAGCGTGGGTGATCTTGGGTGACAACTCCTCACTAGCGGCACCGCCTCCCTTGGATTCAGCTTGAGCTTCTTCCAGAGCCTGCAATAAGATGAATTACATGAGTAACATGAATTGTAAAAATGTGATGATAACGCCTCGGTGGGGCGTAGGTGGTGGAGCGTGGTGTTAAGGGAACCCGTCGTACGCGGGTAGAGAGCGGTCTTCAACCTCAACTGGACAAGCTACCATCGCCGATGACAACGACCTGCAACGCTAAGAGGGACCGTAGGGGGAATGGAACCCCCGACTTTTCGTCCTCAGAGTGATTCGGTCTACCACTAAACCAATGTATATCACTGAAAGGGGCTAACATGAATTATATTAATAACATGAATTATATTAATAACATGAATTATATTAATAACATGAATTATATTAATAACATTTAAATGTAAATTGAGGTGAGCATCAAGGGATTCCTCAAGTCCAGAGATCTCGGAGGAAAACTCCTCACCAGCAGCACTCCCTCCCTTGGGTTCAGCTTGAGCTTCTTCCAGAGCCTGTAGTTGAGTTGGTGGACGATGGAGGTTGGAGGTTGGAGGTTGGAGATTGGTGGTTGGAGGTTGGAGGTTGGATGTTGGAGGTCAGAGATTGGTGGTTGAAGGTTAGAGATTGGTGGTTGGAGGTTGGAGAGAGGTGGTTGGAGGTTGGAGATTGGAGGTACATACATCTATATATATGTAATGATACATGGATTTCTATGAATGTAAGTTATACATGGATTTCTATGAATGTAAGTTAAACGTGCGGTATCCTCAGCGGGGTCGGCTTTCGCAAGCTGTTGGCAGGTTGGATCCGCAGCCTGCTCTACATCCACTTCGTATTTCTGCATGATCTAGGGCCCCAGCTGGAGTGGAAGGGGTGGGGTAGGGAGAAAGGGATAACGCAAGCGTTGCCGGTGGTTGGGGAAAGAGAGGGTGGGGGGGGGGGAGGGTCGAGGGTGGCCCACCATGGGTTGGAAATGACTGGGGTGAGGGGAGGGGGAGAAAGAGAAAGAGTGTAGATGGGGTGGGAGGGGGGAAGGGGGGGCATGCGTTGGGGAAAATATCTTGACTGTGTGTATGCCAAGGGGAAGATGAGGTTTGCGGGTGGGGTAGGGGAGTACATACAAGGACGTAACCCGTTACTCAGACCAGAACCCAGGGCAGGGCCAGGGTGGGATTGGTGGAGGGTGGCCACCGGCCACACGGGCAATGTACTAGTACATACATACATACATACATACATACATACATACATACATACATACATACATACATACATACATACATACGTACATACATACATACATACATACATACGTACATACATACATACATACATACATACATACATACATACATACATACATACATACATACATACATACATACATACATACATACATACATGCATGCATGCATGCATGCATGCATGCATCCTTCCATCCATCCATCCATTCATCCATCTATCCATCCATACGTACAAGCATACACACATGCATACATGCATACACACATACATGCATACATACATTAGCAGCATCAGGCCCTACCTTGATGCGTGCGTCCTCCCTAGCCGTGTTACCCTCCACCACCTTCAATTGAGCCGCAGCACTTGCGGCCATTGCATCCACCTTGTCCAGCTTTGATTTAAGGTCGTCTACATTCTGCATTGTGTGAAGTAGGGGTTAGTGAGCACCAGTGGTGTAAATGATTGTGTGCACTGTTTTTTGTGTGTGCACTGTTTTTTAGTGTGCACTGGTTTTTGTGTGCACTGGTTTTTTGTGTGTGACGCGTCGCAAATTGACCGACTCGATGCAACCCCAGTGCAACACAATACAGGGCTTGGGCTTCAGAACTTTTGGCCATCGCATCCACCTTGTCCAGCTTTGATTTAAGGTCGTCCACATTCTGCATTTTGTGAAGCAGGGGTTAGTGTGCATCAGTGGTGTAAATGATTGTGAGCAGTGGTCTTTTGTGTGCTTTGATTTAAGGTCGTCCACATTCTGCATTGTGTGTGCATATGTATGTTACAGTCCAGGGGTAGGCCAAAAAAGATAAACGGTCTTGCCCAACCGTGATAAGAAGGGCTGCAATGAAAAAGGAGGAGAAGTCGAAACGGGATTAAGTCTGGGCGGAATATATTTTGGTTTACTTTAGTTTGGCTTAGTTTAGTGTATTTTACAGGTCCTGGTATTTTGTTTAATTTGTATTTAGTTTACTGGTAGTTTAGTTTGATTTAGTATAGTCTGGTTTAGTTCAGTTTAAATAGTTCGATTTAGTTTAGCCTGGTTTAGTGTATATAGGTATAGTTTGGTTAAGCTTTGTGCAGTCCGGTCTAGCCTGCTCTAGTACCAGTATCATCAGGCAATGGACCTATTTGTGCCAAACTTGTTTCTGCCTCTTCCGCTAAGTTTAGTTTAGTTTATTTTAGTTAAGCCTCATTGATTTAAGGTTAGTTTAGTTTAGCTTAGTTTGGTTGGGTTTAGTTTAGCTTAGTTTGGTTGGGTTTAGTTTAGCTTAGTGTAGTCTAGCCAGTCTAGTCTGCTCTAGTACAAGTATCATCAGACAATGAACCTACTTGTGTCGAACTTGTTGCTGCCTCCTCCGCTTTAGTTTCTGCTTTAGTGTAGCCTAGCCTAGCCTAGCCTAGCACCAGTCTCAACAAAAAACAAACCCACTTTTTGTCGAACTTGCTGCTGCCTCTTCCAGATTAGTTTAGTTTAGTTGGTTTAGCTTAGCTTAGAGTACTGTATATTACGTTAATGTAGTTTAGTCTAGCCTAGTCTAGCACCAGTCTCAACAAAAAAACAAACCCACTTTTGTCGAACTTGCTGCTGCCTCTTCCGCATTAGTTTAGTTTAGTTGGTTTAGCTTAGCTTAGTGTACTGTACATTACGATAATGTAGTTTAGTCTAGCCTAGTCTAGCACCAGTCTCAACAAAAAACAAACCTACTTTTATCGAACTTGCTGCTGCCTCTTCCGCATTAGTTTAGTTTAGTTGGTTTAGCTTAGCTTAGTGTACTGTACATTACGTTAATGTAGTTTAGTCTAGCCTAGTCTAGCACCAGTCTCAACAAAAAACAAACCCACTTTTTGTCGAACTTGCTGCTGCCTCTTCCAGATTAGTTTAGTTTAGTTGGTTTAGCTTAGCTTAGAGTACTGTATATTACGTTAATGTAGTTTAGTCTAGCCTAGTCTAGCACCAGTCTCAACAAAAAAACAAACCCACTTTTGTCGAACTTGCTGCTGCCTCTTCCGCATTAGTTTAGTTTAGTTGGTTTAGCTTAGCTTAGTGTACTGTACATTACGATAATGTAGTTTAGTCTAGCCTAGTCTAGCACCAGTCTCAACAAAAAACAAACCTACTTTTATCGAACTTGCTGCTGCCTCTTCCGCATTAGTTTAGTTTAGTTGGTTTAGCTTAGCTTAGTGTACTGTACATTACGTTAATGTAGTTTAGTCTAGCCTAGTCTAGCACCAGTCTCAACAAAAAACAAACCTACTTTTATCGAACTTGCTGCTGCCTCTTCCGCATTAGTTTAGTTTAGTTGGTTTAGCTTAGCTTAGTGTACTGTCCATTACGTTAATGTAGTTTAGTCTAGCCTAGTCTAGCACCAGTCTCAACAAAAAACAAACCCACTTTTGTCGAACTTGCTGCTGCCTCCTCTGCTTTAGCTGCAACCTCCTCCATCTGAGCCTCTAGCTGACTAACCCGCTCTACTGACTCCTGAGCAGAGTTTGTCTTGTCCTATGGCATGAAGTGAGTGAGTGGATGGGGTCAATGATGAGGTCAGGTAGGGCAGGTGATTGGGTAGGTGGGTAACTCACTCTACTGACTCCTGTGCAGAGTTTGTCTTGTCCTATGGCATGAAGTGAGTGAGTGGAGGGGGTCAATGATGAGGTCAGGTAGGGCAGGTGATTGGGTAGGTGGGTAACTCACTCTACTGACTCCTGTGCAGTGTTTGTCTTGTCCTATGGCATGAAGTGAGTGAGTGGAGGGGGTCAATGATGAGGTCAGGTAGGGCAGGTGATTGGGTAGGTGGGTAACTCACTCTACTGACTCCTGTGCAGAGTTTGTCTTGTCCTATGGCATGAAGTGAGTGAGTGGAGGGGGTCAATGATGAGGTCAGGTAGGGCAGGTGATTGGGTAGGTGGGTAACTCGCTCTACCGACTCCCGCACAGAGTTTGGGGGCGGGGGGGGGGGGGGGGGTCCGTGGTGAGGTCAGACGGTTGGGTAGCTGGGCGATTTAGATGGCTGGTCTGGTTGTTTTGTTTTGTGTTGCTCAGTTCTGCGTTTTTGGCACCGTTTTCTTACCCTATACCATGGAGTGAGTGAGTGTGTGTGTGTGTGTGTGGTGGTGGTGGTGGAGGGGGGGGGGGTCCGTGGCGAGGTCAGATGGTTCGGTAGCTGGGCGATTTAGTTGGTTGGTCTGGTTGTTTTGTTTTGTGTTGCTTAGTTCCAGCTTAGTTCTGCGTTTTTGGCAAAGTTTTTCTTCCTTTATACCATGAAGTGTGTGTGTCGAGGGGATCAATTAATTTAACATCACTTACCATTAACATCATCAACACTACACCTGGATCTCACCTACATCTGATATATCATACATTAGCATCACCTGCATCTCACCTACATCCGATACTCAACACCATTAACACCATTAACACCATTAACACCATGAACACCATTAACACCATGAACACCATGAACAGCTCACCTGCATGTCAACAACATCTTCCAACACATTGGCTAGCTCCTGTGTGTGTTGACTGACGGCATCTCGGACAGACTGCATGATGCAGCAGGTAGGGGTGGGGTGGGTGGGTGGGTGGGCCAGCAAGTGTGGGTGGGGTGGGTGGGTGGGTGGGTGGGCCAGCAAGTGTGGGTGTGTGGGTGGGTGTGTGGGCCAGCAAGTGTGTGTGGGTGTGTGGGTGTGGTGTGTGGGTGGCCAGCAAGTGTGGGTGGGTGTGTGGTGTGTGGGTGGGCAGCAAGTGTGTGTGGGTGGGTGGGTGGGTGGGCAACGAAGTGTGTGTGTGTGTGGGGGGGGGGGGGGGGGGGGAGGTGGGGGGCCAGAAAGTGTGTGTGTGTGGGTGGGTGGGTGGGTGGGGGGGGGGGATTGGGTAGAGCAGCAGGTGGGGGGTGGGGGGGGGGGGTGGAGTGATCGAGTACGGTATATTGAGCGCAGTGACGGCATCTCAGACAGACTGCGTTCATGTAAAGGAACTAAAGTGGTAGGTGTCCAATGCATTCACATACCACATAAATCCACCTACCACATGTATCCACATACCACGTATACTCACACACCACATATCGTACTGACTGTGTGCATGGCAATGAATTCAAGTGGTAAGGGTCCAATACATTCACATACCATATATTGTACTGACTGCGTGCAAACACATACATTCACGTTACCAGCGGGCAGATATCAATGATAATATTTGGCAATACAGTACGGCCAAAAGCACGTATGCACGTGCACTTGTATTGCCAAGACACAAACTTGGCCAGCTGGAACATTTCAATTAAGTGATTTGGTCATTCATCACAACCACAAGCACTTCAGCATGTGCACTTGTACTGCTAATGTACTGCCCATACATTCACGTGGTCAGCTTTAATTACTCTCGCCCACTTGTACTGCCAATGTACTGCCAATACATGTACAAGGGCAGCCGGCAAATATGTGTGTTTGGATCCACTGATCAGAATCAATCATCAGTTTCATTTCTTGTACTGCCATTGTACTGCCAATACATTCACGTGATTAGCTTTAATTACTTTCACCAACTTGTACTGCCAAGGCACATTACTTTCATCAACTTGTACTGCCAATAACATTCACGAGGTCCAAGCCGGATCGGTGTGTTTGGATCCACTGATCAGACTCATCCCAGTTTTTCATTTCACTTGCTGCCTTTCCCCACCCCCACCCCCACCCCCAATCCTTTTCCCACATCGCATCTTTACCCCCACCCCACCCCCACCTCGTTAACAAACCAAAATAATCCCCCCCACCCACCCCACCCCACCCCACCCACCCCACCCAACCCAACCAACCCACCCTGCCTTCTCAGACCCATTCCAGGTTGATTTATGTTGCTGCCTTTCCCCACACCCACATCCTTTTCCTACCTCCACCTCCTAAACAAAGACGCTAACCCAACCCCACCAACCCAAACCCAACCAACCCAACCCAACCCAGCCACCGACCTGCAGATCTCCACCAATGGCTGCAACCATAGACCCTATCTGAGCTGCCTGCTCGCCTTGGCCGCCACCACTCACCCACCCATTTCAGCCAGCCCCGCTCACCCAACCCGCTACACCCCAGCCCCACCTCACCCACGTCCACACTTACCCACCCCACACTGTATCATGGCCTTCCACCATCTCCCAGCCTAACACATGAATCCCCCCCCCTCCTCTCCTTACGTGCTCCCCCTTCCCCCCTTCCTTCCCCCTCTCCATCCTACACATCCCCCTCCCTCCCCCTCGACACTGCCCCGCGCTCCGGCAAACACCCGACTGAATCCCCTCTCGCCTCCCCCCTTGCTTTCCCCCTCTCCCACCTGAACACATGCTTCCGCCCTCGCTAACTACTGCATCACACCCACCCATCCACAGCCACCCCACTCACTCATCCACAGAACCATGCTTCTTCCCCTATTCTTCCACCTATCACGCCTGCTGCCGCCCCCCCACCACAGACCAACGGACCATACACCCATTCCCCGCCGACCGCGCAGGTGCGGAGAGATGCCGAAGGGTAATTCGTACTTTGTTCACGTGTTCAGGAATGGTCGTCGTCATGTCAGATTATGAGACAGGTACGGATGAAATTGATGGTATCCGATCCCCCACCCAATCCCACCTGTAGATCTTCCGTTAAGGGCCAGCAAACCATAGACTCTCTAACACGCCTGCTGCTGCCCCCACCACCCCTCAGACACCTGCTTTCCCTCTTCACTCTACACGCCTGCGCCCCACGGCCCGTCACCACCCCACCCAACCCACCTGTAGATCTCCGTCAATGCTGCAACCATAGACTGTGCTCTATCTGAGCTGGCCTGCGCGCCTCTTTGGCCGCCCCACTCAGCCAACCACCCACATCCTTCTCCCACCACCCTCCTAACCAAACATGCTAATCAATCCCCCACCCACCACCCACCCACCCCGACCCCACCCAACCCACCTCTAGATCTCCGTTAAGGGCAGCAACCATAGACTCTATCTGCTCCGTCTGCGCCTCGGATTGCAGTCGCGCATCACCCCTCCTTGTGACACCCCACTCACCCCACACCCATCTCACCCACCAACACTTGCCCGTGCTTCCCCCTCTTACCACCTACCCCCCACACACACACCCCACACCCCAATGCCACACACCACTTCCCCTAACCCAACCCACCTTTTTGTAGATTCTCCGGTTAAGGCAGCAACCATAGACTCTATCTGCGCCGTCTGCGCCTCGGACTCTGCTGCATCACCCCCTCCTGTGCCTCGAGGGATGCGCTGCTCAGACTCATCCAGTCGCTGCGTTACATAGCCAGACGTTGCTACGGCTTTGAACTGTTGCATCGGCTAGTGCAAAGCCTCAACCTCCGCGCTGGGTGTTTGGGCCATAACCTGCCATGGACCTCCTGCGAGTGGTGGGGTAGGCAGGTATTGTTGTGTGTGTGTGGTGTGTGTGTGGTGTTGTGTGTGTTGTGTGTGGGGGGGGGGGGGGGGGGGGGTAAGGCAAGGTATTGTTGGGTGGGGGTGTGTAATGTGTGTGTGATTGTGTGTGTGTGTGTGTGGTGTGTGTGGGGGGGGGGGGGGGGGGGGGGGGTAGGGCAGATGAGTGGCGGTAGGTAGCTCGGCTTGACTGTTTGGCAATCCTGCTAGTGCGGGCTTCAACCTCGCGCCTGGGTGTTGGCAAACCTGGCCATGGACTTCCTGTGAGTGGGTGGGGTAGGTAGGGTATT
The DNA here is from genome assembly GCA_022414725.1 of Microglena sp. YARC. Taxonomy (NCBI): domain Eukaryota; kingdom Viridiplantae; phylum Chlorophyta; class Chlorophyceae; order Chlamydomonadales; family Chlamydomonadaceae; genus Microglena; species Microglena sp. YARC. The sequence continues at coordinate 5,735 of JAJSRW010001313.1, read as the reverse complement.
GAGGTTGGGGTAGTAAGGGTTTGGGTAGTGGGGTAGGCTGGTAGAGGGGTAGTGGGGTGTAGGGGTAGTGGGGGTAGAGGTAAAGGGGTAGTGGTAGGGGGTAGGCTGGCATTGAGGGTGTGGTGTGGTGGGTGTGTGTGTGTGTGTGGTGGTGGTGGTGGTGGTGGTGGTGGGGGTGGGGGTCAGATGAGTGCGGTATGTAGCTCGGGCTTGACTGCTGGCCCTGCTAGTGCAGCCTCCACCTCGCGCTGGGTGTTGGCACCTGGCCATGTGACCTGTGAGTGAGGGGGGGGGTAGGCAGGTATTGAGGTGGGTCGGGAGAGAGGTGTTCGGGTGGGCAGGTATTGAGGTGGGGTAGTAGGGGTTGGGGTAGTGGGGTAGGCCTGGTATTGAGGGGCTTAGTGGGGGTAGAGGTAGGGGGTAGGGGAGTGGGTAGAGGTAGGGTAGTGGTTAGGGGTAGGCTGGCATTGAGGGTGTGTGTGCCGTGGGTGGTGTGTGGTGGTGGGGGGTGAGGTTGGTGGTGAGTGTAGGCAGATGAGTGCGGTAGGTTTGCTCGGCTTGACTGGCTGGCATCTACTAGTGTGGCTCCAAACTAAAGCGCTGGGTGTGGCACCTGGTCATGGACTTCCTGGCAAGTGGGTGGGGGGGCTGGTATTGTGTGTGGTGTGGGTGCCTTGCATGTCGGGGGGGGGGGGGGGGGGGGGGGGTAGGGGAGATGAGTGCGATATGTAGCTCAGCTTTGAATGCTGGCATGAGCTTAGTGCGGCATCAGCCTCATGCTGGCTTGTTAGCTGACTGGACACTGAACTTCCTTTAAGCAAGTGGGGTAGGTCGGGTGGGTGCGTTAGGTGGGGTAGGTGGGGTAGGTACAGGTGCCCAGCTTGGCTGGTTGGGAGGGTCGGATGAGTGGGAAGTTTGGTGAGGTGTTTGGTAGTGGGAAGTTTGGTATGGTATATGGGTAGGTGGGAGTTTGGTGCGGCAGGTTTGGTAGGTTGGGAATTTGGTGTGGTATATTGGGTAGGTGGGAATTTGGTGGGTATATTGGGTAGGTGGATTTTTGGTGTGTAGGTTTGGTAGGGAAGTTTGGTGTGGTAGATTGGTAGGTGGGAAGTTTGGTGCGGTAGATTGGGTAGGTGGGAAGTTTGGTGTGGTATATTGGGTAGGTGGGAAGTTTGGTGTGGTATAATTGGGCAGGTGGAAGTTCGGTGTGGAGGTTTGGTAGGTGGGAAGTTTGGTGTGGTATATTGGTAGGTGAAGTTTTGGTGTGGGTAATATTGGGTAGGTGAAGTTTGGTGTGCAGGTTTTGGTAGGTGGGAGTTTGGGTGTGGTAGATTGGTAGTGGGATTTGGGTGTGGTAGATTGGGTAGTGGAAGGTTTGGTGTGGTGGATTGGGTAGGTTGGTAATTTGGTGGTGGCAGGTTTTGGTAGGTTGGGAAGTTTGGTGGTTGTGCAGGTTTGGTAGGTGGGGAAGTTTGGATGTGGTATATTGGGTAGGTGGGAAGTTTGGTGTGGTAGATTGGTAGTGGGAAGTTGGTTGGGTAGGTTTGGTAGGTGGGAAGGTGATGTGGTAGATGGGTAGGTGAAGTTTGGTTGGTAAATATTGGGTGGGTTGGGAAGTTTGGCGTGGTATATATTGGTAGGTGGGAAGTTTGGTGTGGTATATGGGTAGTGGGAAGTTTGTGTGGCAGTTGGTAGGTGGGGTAGTGGGTGTACTTAGGGGTCTTGCTCAGCGTGGCTAGGGTGCTGCTGTTGCAGGCTTAGCCTACCATGTAGGGATTCTCCAGCCCTTGCATGCGCCCGCACTCTTTGTGCCGCTTCTTGCAGCTTGCTGTCCATGCTGGCATGCAGGCTGATCTGACAGGGCGGTGGAGCGACAGCATGCTAGGACGCTGTGACTACATGCTAGGGTTGTGTGCTAGGATGCTGCCTGTTGCAGGGCCTAGCCTACCTGGCAGGAGAGGATTCTCAGCCCTTGCATGCGCACACGGCACTGCTTCTTGTGCCGCCTCTTGCAGCTTGCTGTCCATTCTGGCATGCAGGCTATCTGACAGGGCGGTGGAGCGAGCAGCATGCTGGGTCGCTGTGACTACATGCTAGGGTGTGTGCTAGGTTGCGTGCTGTTGCAGGCTAAGCCTTACCTGTGGAGGGATTCTCCAGCCCTTGCATGCGGGCTCCGCACTCTGTTCTAGTGCGCGGCTTCTGCAGCTTGCTGTCCATGCTGGCAGCACGGCTATCTGACAGGGCGGTTGGACGAGCAGCATTCTCAGCAGCGCCTCCTCCATTCTAGGCATCCACGCTTTGCACCCAGACCCTCAGGTCGGGCCTGCATGGATGGATAATCAGTATAAAGAGTGTGGAAGTGTATAAAGAGTGGGAGTTGTGGATAAATAGTATAAAGCCCTAAACCCACCTTCTGCTGGCCCATGGTCTTCTTTGCTGCATGGCCCAAGCGGGTTGTCAACCTTAAACCCTAAACCCTAAAACCCACCTTCTGCTGGTCCATGGCTCCTTGACTGCCCTCAGCAAAGAATGTGTGCACGGCCAAACCCTAAACCCTTAGGCCTAAGCCCAAACCTCCTTCTGTTGCCCATGGCTTCTTTGACTGCTCGGGCGCAAAGCGTGGTGTTCAACCCAAACCCTAACCTTAAGCCCTAAACCCACCTCTCGCTGCCCATGGCTTCTTGGGTCTGTCTCTGCAAGCGTTTGTGGTTCAACGCTAACCCTAGGCCTAAACCCTAAGCCCTAAACCCACCTTCTGTTGGCCCATGGCTTCTTGCTGCTCGGCAAAGCATGTGTTAACCGAACGTTTGGTTATCTTCCTAGCATGTTCCTTCACAGCCAGGCCCAAACTCGTTGGATTTCCTCGGAGCTGTCTTTCGCTCATCTCTAGGGACTCGATCAAAGACTTGCTCCACATTCGGCCACTAGCTGGTGATGAGAATAAAGAAGCATTGGGGTCAGAGGTAGGGGTCAGTTGAAGTGCATCGTGCATGTGTGGTATGTCGTGTGTGGTGGAGGGGGGGGGGGGGGGGAGAACGATTGGGGGCTTCGGAAGCTGTCTTCGCTCATTCTTTTAGGGACTCTATCAAAGACTTCTCCACATCGCTCACGTATCTTGAGTGATGAGGAATAAAGTAACATTGGTGGTAGGGTTAGGGGTCAGTGGGATGCATGTGTATTGGTTGTGCATGTGTTGTGTGTTATGTGTTTTTCTGTGTGTGTTGTAGGGGGTGGGGGGGGGGGGGTTGCATTGGGATCGTGGCGTCGGAAGCTGTCTTTCGCCCCTCATTTTTTAGGGGCATCGATCAAAGGACGTTCGTCCACATCAGCCACGTAGCGGTGGTATGAGAATAAAGAAGCATGGGTCAGGGTAGGGTCAGTGGAGTGGCATGTGTGTGTGCCTTGTGTGTGTGTGAGCCGGGCGCGTGAGGGGGGGAGATGCATTGGGGCTTCGAAAGCTGGCTTTTCCTCGCTTCGTTTAGGGTCAGATCAAAGACTTGCTCCACATCGGGCCACGTAGCTGGCGTTCTGGATGAAAAATAAGAAGCATGGGTCAGGGAGGTCAGGGAGTGCATGTTTGTGCTGTGTGTGGTGTGTGTGTGTGTGAACCGCGATGGCTGCGTGCGTGTAGTGTGTAGGGGGGGGGGGGGGCGGGGATGCATTGGGGCTTCGGAAGCTCGTCTTTCGTCATTTTTTTAGGTACTCGATCGAGACTTCTCCCATCGGCCCACGTAGCTGCGTGATGAGAATAAAGAGCATGGAGGTCGGTAGGGTCATGGAGTGCAATGTGGTGTCTCGCCTTATGTGTTGGTAGGGGGGGGGGGGGGTGGGGGATGCATTGGGGTCGGAAGCTGGCTGCGCTCACATTTTTTAGGGACTCGATCAAAGACTTCTCCACATTCGGCCAGGTAGCTGTGGAGAGGAATACAGAAGCATGGGGTGCAGTGGTGTGTTAGCGCGTAGTGGAGGCATGTGTGTGTGTGTGTGTGTGAGGGGGTGGGGGGGGGGGGGGGGGGGATGCATTGGGGCTTCGGAACTGTCTTTCGCTTATCGTTAGGGACTACGATCAAAGACTTCTCCATCCCGGCCACGTAGCTGGTGGATGAGAATAAAAGAAGGCATGGGCGGTCAGGTAGCGCGTCAGCTGGAGTGCATGTGTTGTGTGTGTGTGTGTGTTGTGTGTGGCGGTGTGTGTGTATGTGTTGCAGTGTGTGTGTGTGGTAGGGGGGGGTGAGGGGGGGGGGATGCATGGGGCTTGCGAAGCTGTCTTTCGCTCATTTGGAGCCGATCAAGACTTTCTCCACATCGCCACCTGAGCTGGTGATGAGAATAAGGAAGCATGGTCAGAGTTAGGGTCAGTGGAGTGCTCATGTGTGTGTACTGTGTGGGTGCTAGGCGGGGCAGGGGGGGGGGATGCATGGGGCTTCGTGAAGGCTGTCTTTCGCTCATTTTAGGGACTTCGACAAAACTTCTCCCACATCGGCCCCGTAGCTGCGTGGTGGTGAATAAAGAAGCATGGTCAGGGTAAGGGCAGAGGGCAGGAGTCAGCGTACGGGTCAGTGGAGTGAATGTTGTTTGTTGTGTGTGCCGTGTGTGGTTGTGGTTGTGTTATGGGGGGGGGAGGATTTGGGGACTTCGGAAGCTGTCTTTCGCTCATGTTCTCTAGGGACTCGATCAAAGACTTCTCCACAACATCTTCAACATCAGAGTGCCGTGCAATTCAATACCTCGATCATGTGTGTCTGTGTAGCGTCAGAGCGCACTCAATTCTAGCTACGCTATCGACATGTAGTCGCGAACTAGTTGACACCATTTAGCTATCTCAGCACGTCCTCGACCATGACTATAGCAGTCTTTCTTGTCTGATGTGTGTTGTAGGGGGGGGGGGGGATTGATTGGGCGGCTTCGGAAGCTGGTCTTTCGCTTCAATCTCTAGGGACTCGATCAAAAGGACATTTCTCCACAATCCACCAGTATAGCTATGCACGGACAAACTATGCCATGGTCAGTGAGTGCATGGTGGTATTTGTGGGGGTGGTGGGGGGGTTGGTGGGGGGATGCATGTGTATGTGGTGGTGGAAGTGTGGGTGTGAGTGTGTGTGGTGGTGTTGGGTTGTGGGTGAGAAGGTTGGGGGTGGGGGTGGGGGATGCATGTGATGTGGGTGGTGGTGTGGGTGTGGGTGTGGTGGGTTGGGGGTGGTTGGGGGTGGGTGGGGGGGGGATGCATGTGTATGTTGGGGGTGTGTGGTGTGTGTGTGTGGGTGGTGGGGGGGGGTGGTGTGGGAGTGTGGGGGGGATGCAGTGTTATGTGGGTGGGTGGTGTGTTCGTGAGGGCGGTTGGGGTTGGTTGGGGGGGGCAGTGTATGGGTGGTGTGGGTGTGTGGTGGGTGGGGGTGGGGGTAGGGAGAAGGTTGTTGGTGTGGTGGTGTGGGGCTGAGGGGGGGGACTCAATCAAAGACTGCTCCACATTAGCCACATAGCTTGATGCAGGGATGGATAGAAGATAAGTGTAGGTCAGTAAGGTGAGTGGGGCATGGGTGGGTTGTGGGTTGGTGGTTGGGGTGGGGGAGTTGTCTGGTGGTGTGGGTGAGGTTGGGCCGATCAAAGACGTCTGGCCACATCTGCCACGTAGCTGGTGTTGGGCAGAAAGACGTAGTGGTCGGTAAGCGTCAGGGTGGGTGGGATTAAAAACGTAGGTTCAGAGTAATCAGGTGGTGGGGATAATCTCTCTCTTT
>JAJSRW010000513.1:0-34400 GCA_022414725.1 Microglena sp. YARC | reverse complement strand
TGAATGAACGAAATTCATTGGCATTGTCAGACCTACTTGTAGGATGAAAACTGGTGCAGTGAGATGTGTCTCAAACAGGGTTGTGCCCTTGTCCCAAATTCATAGGTTTTCTGATTTTAATGTTACTGTCATGTCAAGCACTTGTGTATGGTCATACTGAATCAATTAATGGATTAAGCTTGGCATAAACTTATGTATGAATTGACGAATTCATTGGCAATTGTCCAACCTACTTGAAGATGACTGGTGGCAAGTGAGATGTGTCTTCAAACAGGGTTGTGGCCTTGTCAATTCATAGGTTGTTCTTGATTGTAATGTTCTGTCAGTCAAGCACTTGTGTATGGTCATACTGAATCTATTAATGGAGATGCCTTGGCATAAAATTATGTATGATATTGACGAATCATTGGCAATTGTCAGACCTACTGTACGATGACTGGTTGCAGTTGAGATTGTCCTTCAAACAGGGTTGTTTCCTTGTAAATTCATAGGTGTGTTCTTGATTGTAATGTTACTGTCATGTCAGAGCACTTGTGTATGGTCATACTGAACAATTAATGGATGATGCCTTGGCTAAAAATTATGTATGAATTGACGAATTCAATGGCATTGTCAGACCTACTTGAAGGATGACCTGGTGCAGTGAGATGTGTCTTCAAACAGGGTTGTGCCCTTGTCAAATTCATAGGTTGTTCTTGAATTGTAATAATTACTGTCAAGTCAAGCACTGTGTATGGTCATACTGAATCAAATTAATGGATGATGCCTTGGCATAAACTTATGTAATGAATTTGACGAATTCATTTGGCAATTGTCAGACCTACTAATGGTGGATTTGATTGGTGGCAGTGAGATGTTCTTCAAACAGGGTTGGTGCCCCTTGTTCAAATCCATAGGTTGTTCTTGATTGTAATGTTACTGTCATGTCAAGCACTTGTGTATGGTCATACTGAATCAATTATGGATGATGCCTTGGCACAACTTATGTATGAAATTGACGAATTCATTGGCAATTGTCAGACCTACTTTGTAGGATGACTGGTGCAGTGAGAATGTGTCTTCAACAGGGTTGTGCCTTTGTCAATTCATAGGGGTTGTTCTTGATTGTAATGTTACTGTCATGTCAAGCATTGTGTAGGTTCCATACTGAATAAATTAATGGATGATCCTTGGCATAAACTTATGTATGAAATGACGAATTCATTGGCAATTGTCAGTCCTACTTGTAGGATGACTGTGCAGTGAGATGTGTTTCAAAACAGGGTTGTGCTTGTTCAAATTCATAGGTTTGTTCTTGAATTGTAATGTTACTGGTCTATGTCAAGCCCTTGTGTATGGTCATACTGAATCAATTAATGGATGATGCCTTGGCATAAACTTATGTATGAATTGACGAATTCATTGGCAATTGTCAGACCTACTTGAGGATGACTGGTGCAAGTGAGATGTGGTCTTCAAAACAGGTTGTGCCTTGTCAAATTCATAGGTGTCCTTGATTGTAATCGTTCCGTCATGTCAAGCACTTGTGTATGGTCAATACTGAATCAATTAATGGATGATGCCTTGGCATAAACTTTATTGTATGATTGACGATTCATTGCAATTGTCAGACCTACTTGTAGGTGATTGTGCAGTGAGATTGTGTCTTCAAACAGGGTTGTGCCCTTGTCAAATTCATAGGTTGTTCTTGATTGTAATGTTACTCAGTCATGTCAAGCACTTGTGTATGGGTCATTACTGAATCAATTAAATGAATGATGCCTTGGCAAAAACTTTTATGTGTGAATGACGAATTCATTGGCATTGTCAGACCTACTTGTTAGGATGACTGGTGCAGTGAGATGTGTCTTAACAGGGTTGTGCCCTTGTCAAATTCATAGGTTGTTTCTTGATTGTAATGTTCTGTCATGTCAAGCACTTGTGTATGGTCAACTGAATTCAATTAATGGATGATGAACTTGCCATAAACTTATGTTATGAATTGACGAATTCATTGGCAATTGTCAGACCTACTGTAGGATGACTGGAGGCAGTGAGATGTGTCTTCAAACAGGGTTGTGGCCCTTGTTCAAAATTCATTAAGGTTGTTCTTGATTGTAATGTTATGTGTCATGTCAAGCATCTTGTGTATGATCATACGAATCAATTAATGGATGATGCCTTGGCACAAACTTATGTATGAATTGACGATTCATTGGCAATTGTCCAGACTAACTTGTAGGAATGACTGGTGCAGTGAGATGGTGTTCTTCAAACAGGTTGTGACCTTGTCAAATTCATAGGTGTTCTTGGATTGTAAAGTTACTGGCATGTCAGCATTGTGTATGGTCATACTGAATCATTAAGGATGATTGCCTTGCATAAACTATGTATGAATTGAACGATTCATTGGCAAATTGTCCAGACCACTTGTAGGATGATTGTGCAGTGAGTTGTCTTAAACAGGGTTGTGCCTTCGGTCAATTCATAGTTGTTCTTGATTGTTATGTTACTGTCTGTCAAGCACTTGTGTTATGGTCATACTGAATCATTAATGGATGATGCCTTGGCATAACTTATGTATGAATTGACGAATTCATTGGCAATTGTCAGACCTACGTAGGATGACTGTGAGTGAGATGTGTCTTCAACAGTTGTGCCCTTGTCAAATTCCCATAGGTTTGTTTCTTGATTGTAATGTTACTGTCATGTCAAGCACTTTGTGTATGGTCATACGAATCAATTAACTGAATGATGCCTTGCATAAACTAATGTATGAATTGACGAATTCATTGGCAATTGTCAGACCTACTTGAAGATGACTGGTGCAGTGAGATGTGTCTTCAAACAGGTGTGCCCCTTGTCAAAATGCATCAGGTTGTTCTTGAATTGTAATGTTTACTGGCAATGTCAGCACTTGTTATTGGGTCATACTTGAATCATTAATGGATGATGCTTGGGCATAACTTATGTATGAATTGACGAATTTCATTTGGCAATTTTCAGACCTACTTTAGGATGATGGTGCAGTGAAGAATGTGTCTCAACAGGGTTGTGCCCCTTGTCAAATTCATAGGTTGTTCTTGATTGTAATGTTTACTGTCATGTCAAGCACTTGTGTATGGTCATCACTGAATCAATTAAAGGGGGGGGGTGGATTGATGCCTGGCACAAACTATGTTGAAATTGACGAATTCATTGGCAATTGTCAGACCTACTGTAGGATGACTTGGTGCAGTGAGATGTGTCTTCAAACCAGGGTTTGCCGCTTGTCAATTCATAGGTTGTTCTGATTGGAATTTACTGTCAGTGTCAAGCACTTGTGTATGGTATACTGAATCAATTAATGGATGATGCCTTTGGCATAAACTTTATGTATGAATTGACGAAATTCAATTGGCAATTGTCAGACCTAACTTGTAGGAGAACTGGTGCAGTGAGATGTGTCTTCAAACAGGGGTTGTGCCTTGTCAGATTCATAGGTTGTTCTTGATTGTAATTTTACTGTCATGTCCAAGCACTTGTGTATGGTCATACTGAATCAACTTAATGGATGATGCCTTGGCACAAACTTATACGTGTATAGTCATGGTGTGATGATCGACTGGTTTGCAGAGAACTTATTTATGAGATGGGCGAATCTTATTGTGAATATGTTGTCAGACTACATGTAGGTTGTACGAATTCATCTGGCAATGTCAGACTTGTAGATGACTGGTGCAAAGTGAGATGGTGGTCTTCAAAACAGGGTTGGTGCAACTTGTCAATCATTAATAGGTTGTCTTGATTTGTAATGTTTACTGTCATTGTCAAGCACTTGTGTAATGGTCATACTGAATCAATTAATGGATGATGCCCTTGGCATAAACTTATGTGTGAATTGATTGACGATTCATTGGCAATTGTCAGACCTACTGTAGGGATGATGACTGGTGCAGTGAGATGTTTGTCTTCAAACAGGGTTGTGCCTTGTCAAATTCATAGGTTGTTCTTGATTTGTTACTGGTATGTTACTGTCATGTAAAAGCACTTTGTGATGGTCATATCTGAATCATTAATGGATGATGCTTTTGGCATAAACTTATGTTTATGAATTGACGAATTCATTGGCAATTGTCAGACCTAAACTTGTAGGATGACTGGTGCAGTGAGATGTGTCTTCAAACAGGGTTGTGCCCTTGTCAAAATTCATAGTTGTTCTTGATTGTAATGTTACTGTCATGTCAAGCACTTGTGTATGGTCATACTGAATCAATTAATGGATTGATGCCTTGGCAATTATAGGTTGTTTTGATTGTAATGTTATAAACTTTATGTATGAATTGACGAATTCATTGGCAATTGTCAGACTACTTGAAGGATGACTGGTGCAGTGAGATGTGTCTTCAAACAGGGTTTGTGCCCTTGTCAAATTCATAGGTTGTTCTTGATTGTAATGTTACTGTCATGTCAAGCACTTGTGTATGGTCATACTGAATCATTAATGATGATGCTTGGCATAAACTTATGTATGAATTGACGAATTCATTGGCAATTGTCAGACCTACTTGTAGGATGACTGGTGCAGTGAGATGTGTCTTCAAACAGGGTTGTGCCCTTGTAAATTCATAGGTTGTTTCTTGATTGTAATGTTACTGGTATGTCAAGCACTTGTGTATGGTCATACTGAATCAATTAATGGATGATGCCTTGGCAAAACTTATGTATGAATTGACGAATTCATTGGCAATTGTCAGACTACTTGTAGGATGACTGGTGCAGTGAGATGTGTCTTCAAACAGGGTTGTGCCCTTGTCAAATTCATAGGTTGTTCTTGATTGTAATGTTACTGTCATGTCAAGCACTTGTGTATGGTCATACTGAATCAATTAATGGATGATGCCTTGGCATAAACTTATGTATGATTGACGAATCATTGGCAATTGTCAGACCTACTTGTAGGATGACTGGTGCAGTGAGATGTGTCTTCAAACAGGGTTGTGCCTTGTCAAATTCATAGGTTGTTCTTGATTGTAATGTTACTGTCATGTCAAGCACTTGTGTATGGTCATACTGATCAATTAATGGATGATGCCTTGGCATAAACTTATGTATGAATTGACGAATTTTCATTGGCAATTGTCAGACTACTTGTAGGATGACTGGTGCAGTGAGATGTGTCTTCAAACAGGGTTGTGCCCTTGTCAATTCATAGGTGTTCTTGATTGTAATGTTACTGTCATGTCAAGCACTTGTGTATGGGTCATACTGAACAATTAATGGATGATGCCTTGGCAAACTTATGTATGAGATTGATGAATTCATTGGCAATTGTCAGAGTGCCTGTTCTTGTAGGATGACTGGTGCAGTGAGATGTTTTCAAACAGGGTTGTGCCTTGTCAAATTCATAGGTTGTCTTGATTGTATGTTACTATGTCAAGTTGTGTATGGTCATACTGAATCAATTAATGGATGATGCCTTGGCATAAACTTATGTATGAATTGACGAATTCATTGGCAATTGTCAGACTACTTGTAGGATGATTTGCAGTGGAGATGTGTCTTCAAAAGGGTTTGCCCTTGTCAAATTTCATTTGTTCTTGATTGTAATGTACTGTCATGTAAGCACTTGTGTATGGTCATACTGAATCAATTAATGGATGATGGCATAAACTTATGTATGAATTGACGAATTCATTGGCAATTGTCAGACCTACTTGTAGGATGACTGGTGCAGTGAGATGTGTCTTCAAACAGGGTTGTGCCCTTGTCAAATTCATAGGTTGTTCTTGATTGTATGTTACTTGTCATGTCAGCACTTGTGTATGGTCATACTGAATCAATTAATGGATGATGCTTGGCATAAACTTATGTTATGAATTCATTATTGTCAGAATTGACGAATTCATTGGTTCTTGAATGAATGTTATTGTCAGACCTACTGTATGAATTGAATTAGGATGACTGGTGCAGTGAGATGTGTTTCAAACAGGGTTGTGTGCCTTGTCAAATTCATAGGTTGTTCTTGATTGTAATGTTACTGTCATGTCAAGCACTTGTGTATGGTCATACTGAATCAATTAATGGATGATGCCTTGGCATAAACTTATGTATGAATTGACGAATTCATTGGCAATTGTAGACCTACTTGTAGGATGATGGTGCAGTGAGATGTGTCCTTCAAACAGGTTGTGCCCTTGTCAAATTCATAGGTTGTTCTTGATTGTAATGTTACTGTCATGTCAAGCACTTGTGTATGGTCATACTGAATCAATTAATGGATGATGCCTTGGCATAAACTTGAGAATTCAAATTGGCAATTGTCAGATCTACTTGTAATGACTGGTGCAGTGAGATGTGTTTCAACAGGGGTTGTGCCTTGTAATTCATAGGTTGTTCTTGATTGTAATGTTACTGTCATGTCAAACTTGTGTATGGTTTTATGAATAATTAATGGATGATGCCTTGGCATAAACTTATGTATGAATTGACGAATTTCATTGGCAATTGTCAGACCTACTTGTAGGATGACTGGTGCAGTGAGATGTTGTTCTTCAAACAGGGTTGTGCCCTTGTCAAATTCATAGGTTGTTCTTGATTGTAATGTTACTGTCATGTCAAGCACTTGTGTATGGTCATACTGAATCAATTAATGGATGATGCCTTGGCTAAACTACTGTATGATGACGTTCAATTGGCAATCAGACCTTAGGTGCAGGAGATGCATAAAAACTGTTTTCTGTCTTGATTGTATGATGTCACTGTGGCATTGTGGGATGATTCAATTTTGGCATGTCAGACTACTTGTATACTGGTGCAGGTGAGATGTGTTTCAAACAGGGTTGTGCCTTTGTAATTCATAGGTTGTTCTTGAGTTGTAATGTATTGTCATGTCAAGCACTTTGTGTATGGTCATATGAATTCAATAATGGATGATTGGCTTGGCATAAACTTTATGTATGAATTGACGAATTCATTGGCAATTGTCAGACTACTTGAAGGATGACTGGTGCAGTGAGATGTGTCTTCAAACAGGGTTGTGCCCTTGTCAAATTCATAGGTTGTTCTTGATTGTAATGTTATGTCATGTCAAGCACTGTGTATGGTCATACTGAATCAATTAATGGATGATGCCTTGGCATAAACTTATGTATGAATTGACGAATTCATTGGCAATTGTCAGACCTACTTGTAGGATGACTGGTGCAGTGAGATGTGTCTTCAAACAGGGTTGTGCCCTTGTCAAATTCATAGGTTGTTCTTGATTGTAATGTTACTGTCATGTCAAGCACTTGTGTATGGTCATACTGAATCAATTAATGGATGATGCCTTGGCATAAAATTATGTATGAATTGACGAATTCATTGGCAATTGTCAGACCTACTTGTAGGATGACTGGTGCAGTGAGATGTGTCTTCAAACAGGGTTGTGCCCTTGTCAAATTCATAGGTTGTTGTTCTTGATTGTAATGTTTACTGTCATGTCAAGCACTTGTGTATGGTCATACTGAAATCAATTAATGGATGATGCTTGGCATAAACTTATGTATGAATTGACGAATTCATTGGCAATTGTCAGACCTACTTGTAGGATGATTGGTGCAGTGAGATGTGTCTTCAAACAGGGTTGTGCCCTTGTCAAATTTCATAGGTTGTTTCTTTGATTGTAATGTTACTGTCATGTCAAGCACTTGTGTATGGTCATACTGAATCAATTAATGGATGATGCCTTGGCATAAACTTATGTATGAATTGACGAATTCATTGGCAATTGTCAGACCTACTTGTAGGATGACTGGTGCAGTGAGATGATGTCTTTCAAACAGGGTTGTGCCCTTGTCAAATTCATAGGTTGTTCTTGATTGTAATGTTACTGTCATGTCAAGCACTTTTGTATGGTCATACTGAATCAATTAATGGATGATGCCTTGGCATAAACTTATGTATGAATTGACGAATTCATTGGCAATTGTCAGACCTACTTGTAGGATGACTGGTGCAGTGAGATGTGTCTTCAAACAGGGTTGTGCCCTTGTCAAATTCATAGGTTGTTCTTGATTGTAATGTTACTGTCATGTCAAGCACTTGTGTATGGTCATACTGAATCAATTAATGGATGATGCCTTGGCATAAACTTATGTATGAATTGACGAATTCATTGGCAATTGTCAGACTACTTGTAGGATGACTGGTGCAGTGAGATGTGTCTTCAAACAGGGTTGTGCCCTTGTCAAATTCATAGGTTGTTCTTGAATTGTAATGTTACTGTCATGTCAAGCACTTGTGTATGGTCATACTGAATAATTAATGGATGATGCTGGCATAAAACTTATGTATGAATTGACGAATTCATTGGCAAATTGTCAGACCTACTTGTAGGATGACTGGTGCAGTGAGATGTGTCTTCAAACAGGGTTGTGCCTTGTCAAATTCATAGGTTGTTCTTGGTTGTTCTTGATTGTAATGTTACTGTCATGTCATTGTCAGCACTTGTGTATGGTCATGGGTTGTACTGAATCAATTAATGTCAAGACTTGTGATGGCTTGCAATTAATGGATGAACAAACTTATGTATGAATTGACGAATTCATTGGCAATTGTCAGACCTACTTGTAGGATGATTGGTGCAGTGAGATGTGTCTTCAAACAGGGTTGTGCCTTGTCAAATTCATAGGTTGTTCTTGATTGTAATGTTACTGGTCATGTCAAGCACTTGTGTATGGTCATACTGAATCAATTAATGGATGATGCCTTGGCATAAACTTATGTATGAATTGACGAATTCATTGGCAATTGTCAGACCTACTTGTAGGATGACTGGTGCAGTGAGATGTGTCTTCAAACAGGGTTGTGCCCTTGTCAAATTCATAGGTTGTTCTTGATTGTAATGTTACTGGTCATGTCAAAGCACTTGTGTATGGTCATACTGAATCAATTAATGGATGATGCCTTGGCAACAAACTTATGTATGAATTGACGAATTCATTGGCAATTGTGTCAGACCTACTTGTAGGATGATTGGTGCAGTGAGATGTGTCTTCAAACAGGGTTGTGCCCTTGTCAAATTCATAGGTTGTTCTTGATTGTAATGTTACTGTCATGTCAAGCACTTGTGTATGGTCATACTGAATCAATTAATGGATGATGCCTTGGCACAAACTTATGTATGAATTGACGAATTCATTGGCAATTGTCAGACCTACTTGTAGGATGACTGGTGCAGTGAGATGTGTCTTCAAACAGGGTTGTGCCCTTGTCAAATTCATAGGTTGTTCTTGATTGTAATGTTACTGTCATGTCAAGCACTTGTGTATGGTCATACTGAATCAATTAATGGATGATGCCTTGGCATAAACTTATGTATGAATTGACGAATTCATTGGCAATTGTCAGACCTACTTGTAGGATGACTGGTGCAGTGAGATGTGTCTTCAAACAGGGTTGTGCCCTTGTCAAATTCATAGGTTGTTCTTGATTGTAATGTTACTGTCATGTCAAGCACTTGTGTATGGTCATACTGAATCAATTAATGGATGATGCCTTGGCACATAAACTTATGTATGAATTGACGAATTCATTGGCAATTGTCAGACCTACTTGTAGGATGACTGGTGCAGTGAGATGTGTCTTCAAACAGGGTTGTGCCCTTGTCAAATTCATAGGTTGTTCTTGATTGTAATGTTACTGTCATGTCAAGCACTTGTGTATGGTCATACTGAATCAATTAATGGATGATGCCTTGGGCATAAACTTATGTATGAATTGACGAATTCATTGGCAATTGTCAGACTACTTGTAGGATGATGGTGCAGTGAGATGTGTCTTCAAACAGGGTTGTGCCCTTGTCAAATTCATAGGTTGTTCTTGATTGTAATGTTACTGTCATGTCAAGCACTTGTGTATGGTCATACTGAATCAATTAATGGATGATGCTTGGCATAAACTTATGTATGAATTGACGAATTCATTGGCAATTGTCAGACCTACTTGTAGGATGACTGGTGCAGTGAGATGTGTCTTCAAACAGGGTTGTGCCCTTGTCAAATTCATAGGTTGTTCTTGATTGTAATGTTACTGTCATGTCAAGCACTTGTGTATGGTCATACTGAATTCAATTAATGGATGATGCTTGGCATAAAACTTATGTATGAATTGACGAATTCATTGGCAATTGTCAGACCTACTTGTAGGATGACTGGTGCAGTGAGATGTGTCTTCAAACAGGGTTGTGCCCTTGTCAAATTCATAGGTTGTTCTTGATTGTAATGTTACTGTCATGTCAAGCACTTGTGTATGGTCATACTGAATCAATTAATGGATGATGCCTTGGCATAAAATTATGTATGAATTGACGAATTCATTGGCAATTGTCAGACCTACTTGTAGGATGTCTGGTGCAGTGAGATGTGTCTTCAAACAGGGTTGTGCCCTTGTCAAATTCATAGGTTGTTCTTGATTGTAATGTTACTGTCATGTCAAGCACTTGTGTATGGTCATACTGAATCAATTAATGGATGATGCCTTGGCATAAACTTATGTATGAATTGACGAATTCATTGGCAATTGTCAGACCTACTTGTAGGATGACTGGTGCAGTGAGATGTGTCTTCAAACAGGGTTGTGCCCTTGTAAAATTCATAGGTTGTTCTTGATTGTAATGTTACTGTCATGTCAAGCACTTGTGTATGGTCATACTGAATCAATTAATGGATGATGCCTTGGCATAAACTTATGTATGAATTGACGAATTCATTGGCAATTGTCAGACCTACTTGTAGGATGATTGGTGCAGTGAGATGTGTCTTCAAACAGGGTTGTGCCCTTGTCAAATTCATAGGTTGTTCTTGATTGTAATGTTACTGTCATGTCAAGCACTTGTGTATGGTCATACTGAATCAATTAATGGATGATGCCTTGGCATAAACTTATGTATGAATTGACGAATTCATTGGCAATTGTCAGACCTACTTGTAGGATGACTGGTGCAGTGAGATGTGTCTTCAAACAGGGTTGTGCCCTTGTCAAATTCATAGGTTGTTCTTGATTGTAATGTTACTGTCATGTCAAGCACTTGTGTATGGTCATACTGAATCAATTAATGGATGATGCCTTGGCATAAACTTATGTATGAATTGACGAATTCATTGGCAATTGTCAGACCTACTTGTAGGATGACTGGTGCAGTGAGATGTGTCTTCAAACAGGGTTGTGCCCTTGTCAAATTCATAGGTTGTTCTTGATTGTAATGTTACTGTCATGTCAAGCACTTGTGTATGGTCATACTGAATCAATTAATGGATGATGCCTTGGCATAAACTTATGTATGAATTGACGAATTCATTGGCAATTGTCAGACCTACTTGTAGGATGACTGGTGCAGTGAGATGTGTCTTCAAACAGGGTTGTGCCCTTGTCAAATTCATAGGTTGTTCTTGATTGTAATGTTACTGCATGTCAAGCACTTGTGTATGGTCATACTGAATCAATTAATGGATGATGCCTTGGCACAAACTTATGTATGAATTGACGAATTCATTGGCAATTGTCAGACCTACTTGTAGGATGACTGGTGCAGTGAGATGTGTCTTCAAACAGGGTTGTGCCCTTGTCAAATTCATAGGTTGTTCTTGATTGTAATGTTACTGTCATGTCAAGCACTTGTGTATGGTCATACTGAATCAATTAATGGATGATGCCTTGGCATAAACTTATGTATGAATTGACGAATTCATTGGCAATTGTCAGACCTACTTGTAGGATGACTGGTGCAGTGAGATGTGTCTTCAAACAGGGTTGTGCCTTGTCAAATTCATAGGTTGTTCTTGATTGTAATGTTACTGTCATGTCAAGCACTTTTGTATGGTCATACTGAATCAATTAATGGATGATGCCTTGGCATAAACTTATGTATGAATTGACGAATTCATTGGCAATTGTCAGACCTACTTGTAGGATGACTGGTGCAGTGAGATGTGTCTTCAAACAGGGTTGTGCCCTTGTCAAATTCATAGGTTGTTCTTGATTGTAATGTTACTGTCATGTCAAGCACTTGTGTATGGTCATACTGAATCAATTAATGGATGATGCCTTGGCACAAACTTATGTATGAATTGACGAATTCATTGGCAATTGTCAGACCTACTTGTAGGATGACTGGTGCAGTGAGATGTGTCTTTCAAACAGGGTTGTGCCCTTGTCAAATTCATAGGTTGTTCTTGATTGTAATGTTACTGTCATGTCAAGCACTTGTGTATGGTCATACTGAATCAATTAATGGATGATGCCTTGGCATAAAACTTATGTATGAATTGACGAATTCATTGGCAATTGTCAGACCTACTTGTAGGATGATTGGTGCAGTGAGATGTGTCTTCAAACAGGGTTGTGCCCTTGTCAAATTCATAGGTTGTTCTTGATTGTAATGTTACTGTCATGTCAAGCACTTGTGTATGGTCATACTGAATCAATTAATGGATGATGCCTTGGCACAAACTTATGTGTGAATTGACGAATTCATTGGCAATTGTCAGACCTACTTGTAGGATGACTGGTGCAGTGAGATGTGTCTTCAAACAGGGTTGTGCCCTTGTCAAATTCATAGGTTGTTCTTGATTGTAATGTTACTGTCATGTCAAGCACTTGTGTATGGTCATACTGAATCAATTAATGGATGATGCCTTGGCATAAACTTATGTATGAATTGACGAATTCATTGGCAATTGTCAGACCTACTTGTAGGATGACTGGTGCAGTGAGATGTGTCTTCAAACAGGGTTGTGCCCTTGTCAAATTCATAGGTTGTTCTTGATTGTAATGTTACTGTCATGTCAAGCACTTGTGTATGGTCATACTGAATCAATTAATGGATGATGCCTTGGCACAAACTTATGTATGAATTGACGAATTCATTGGCAATTGTCAGACCTACTTGTAGGATGACTGGTGCAGTGAGATGTGTCTTCAAACAGGGTTGTGCCCTTGTCAAATTCATAGGTTGTTCTTGATTGTAATGTTACTGTCATGTCAAGCACTTGTGTATGGTCATACTGAAT
Organism: Microglena sp. YARC; assembly: GCA_022414725.1. Taxonomy (NCBI): domain Eukaryota; kingdom Viridiplantae; phylum Chlorophyta; class Chlorophyceae; order Chlamydomonadales; family Chlamydomonadaceae; genus Microglena; species Microglena sp. YARC. Next base: position 21,390 of record JAJSRW010000513.1, on the reverse strand, counting down.
CAATTAATGGATGATGCCTTGGCATAAACTTATGTGTGAATTGACGAATTCATTGGCAATTGTCCGACCTACTTGTAGGATGACTGGTGCAGTGAGATGTGTCTTCAAACAGGGTTGTGCCCTTGTCAAATTCATAGGTTGTTCTTGATTGTAATGTTACTGTCATGTCAAGCACTTGTGTATGGTCATACTGAATCAATTAATGGATGATGCCTTGGCATAAACTTATGTATGAATTGACGAATTCATTGGCAATTGTCAGACCTACTTGAAGGATGACTGGTGCAGTGAGATGTGTCTTCAAACAGGGTTGTGCCCTTGTCAAATTCATAGGTTGTTCTTGATTGTAATGTTACTGGCATGTCAAGCACTTGTGTATGGTCATACTGAATCAATTAATGGATGATGCCTTGGCATAAACTTATGTATGAATTGACGAATTCATTGGCAATTGTCAGACCTACTTGTAGGATGACTGGTGCAGTGAGATGTGTCTTCAAACAGGGTTGTGCCCTTGTCAAATTCATAGGTTGTTGACTGACTGAATAACTGATTGCATAATTGACTGACTGACTGAATAACTGCATGATTGACACACATTATTCACGTTGTGCGCAGGTGCGGTGGCATGACCCTTACACTGCCGAGGACGACACCTGGGAGCCGGTCGACGATCTGCTGGACCTGCAAGTGTTCGCTGCCTTCATGCGCAGTGACACCTGGGTGGCGTTCGTGAAGGAGTATGCGGATGCGGTCAAGGGGTGGGAGAGGATCCTTCGATAATATTTTGCTACACAACCTGTGTCCGTACTAGCACATGTGCGGAGGTTGGGAACGCATTAATGACCCTGACCCTGGAAATCTAAAACTATGTTCCGCCGACTGTAGTGGTGGTTATTTGTTTTGGTGGAGTTGGACACATGCCTGTCGAGCCTCACACCTGAGATAGTGGTGGTGATTTTTTTGGTGGTGTTGACACTTGCCTGTCGAGCCTCACACCTGAGATAGTGGTGGTGATAGTTAATTTTGTTGATGGTATATACCTGAATGATAAGGACACAATTTATTTCATTTGGTTGCATACACAAAATTTGGTTGATTACACAAAATTCATTTGGTTGATTACACAAAATTCGATTATTGAATTTGCATACACCAAATTTGTTTCATTTGGTTGAATACACAAAAATTGATTTATTGAATTTGCATACACCAAATTTGTTTCATTTGGTTGCATACATTAAATTTGATTTATTGAGTTAGTATACACCAGATTTGTTTCATTTGGTTGCATACATTAAATTTGATTTATTGAATTTGCATACACCAAATTTGTTTCATTTGGTTGCATACATTAAATTTGATTTATTGAGTTAGTATACACCAGATTTGTTTCATTTGGTTGCATACACAAAATTTGATTTATTAAGTTTGTATACACCAAATTTGTTTCATTTAGTTGCAAACACCGTATTTATGATTCATACAGTTGTATGGTTTGTAATATATACAACGTGTCCAAGAGCTCACTACATAGATGGGTCAATGCTGATCAGGTGGGTAAAAGTAAGCGTTTAAAACGAAAAAGGAAAGAATTGTCGATGCTTTTACGTTCCACGATATCCAATAATATTGCAGAGAACCCCTTCATAACATGCAAGGATTTGGTCGGTATAATTTGCAAGATTTGTAATGTGAGATTATCGATCAGTACGGCATCGAGACACATAAAACAATGTGGATTTTCTAGGAAGAAGGCGTTTCCCACAGTTCTCTACGGACATTCAAAAGAAAATGTAGAAATGTTTTGTGACAAGTACAGAGAAAGCTCTAACGTTGTTTGTATCGACGAAGCAGGATTTTACGCTGGCGAACACAGCAAATATGGATACAGCAAGATCGGTTCTAGATTAACTACGAAGACAATGAGTAACCTCCGTCGTGTGAAGTTCACTTTATTACTCGCTATTTCATCTCAGGGAATAATAGATTATCAGTTATTGGAGCACAATTGTAAAAAAGTAGATTTCATTAAATTCTTTAAAACTTTGGTCATCCCAAAGAACACCACGATCGTCATGGATAATATTCGGTTTCACCATTCTTCAGAAATAAAGCATATATCCGAATGCAAAGGGTGGAAGCGACGCCAATCTCTAGGCGGACTTGTGGCCCTCTCCAAGCTATTCGTTTCGAGCTTCGTAGCCGAGAAAACGTCATCATGGAGGACATCGATGAGTTCAGAACATCTCAACGATGCAGCTGCTGTGAGAACCACCTTTGCAACATGGTGGCACTCACTCATCGTAAGAAGCAAGACGGTACAGGTTGGGAATGTACAGAAGGACGCAAGCGGATTCATAAGATTCTCCACTGCAAAAGCAGTCAAAGCGGAGAGCCACGCCAACAGAGCGGTGGTATGCTTCACTGCGGGAAGACTTGGGACCGCGATGTGAACGCTTCCAGGAACATCCTGATGCTTACACTTCACCAAGTCTTTGGGAGAGAGCGTCCTCTCGCGTTTCGCCGAGACGCGCCGAGAAGTTCCTCGACAACCCCACCCCCACCCCCTGATACTGATGTGGGGACACAGACGGTTGAACGGTTTACCAAAGAGGCTACCCGGAATATCTTCGTGAACCTCTTCAACCTGCTGCACCCCCCAACGTTGCCCAAAAGCAACGATCTGCAGTCTGGATGATTATAAGGTGTCCCACTTTATTTGAGAACAACTGTAGGATGCGCCAGCCACACTGTAATGTTTAAAGTCATCGCCTCTGATATTGTTCTTAGCCCCCCCCCCTGACATGCCACCAAGGACTCTTCCACAGTTCGAATACCGCAAATGAAACATGATATCGGACTACTGCGATTCACATCCAGCCATCTATGTACACACGACGCAAACTGCGGAGCCCCTTACCCCCCCCCCCCAGCGGGAGGGGGCCCCACAGTTCACATGCATGAGACTGGATTCATTGATCATTGTACTATCGACCGAATGCATGCGATAATGCAAACGCACGTACACACACGTGAAGAAAAGTGATAGATAGATTTACAACACAGGATCACGAACGTTTCGTGCACAGTCAACGGAATACTAAAATGAAACCGATTCGTGTACGGCACACCTTACGGTGTAACCAAATGGTGTAGCAACCCACGGGGCAGTGGACCACCAATACGATTTTGAATCAACAAATTGCAGGATGTTAACGATAATATCGTGGTTCTTTTTTAGATCACGGCTGCGGAACACCACCCACCCCCCCCCTTCCTCCTATACCTACAGTCGGCGGAACAGTAAAATGCGGTGTGTGCCATGGGGTTGCATGATGCATGGGGCATGCGGTGTGTGCCATGGGGTTGCATGATGCATGGGGCATGCGGTGTGTGCCATGGGGTTGCATGATGCATGGGGCATGCGGTGTGTGCCATGGGGTTGCATGATGCATGGGGCATGCCCGGAGGTTCGTGTCGCGAGCTGGCTGACAGCAAACGCTCGCATCGGTGAAAGGTGACGTGTCACAGGATAGACATGTCAAACGTCGAGAGTTTCAGCTGAAACATGATAAGGGTTTGGTAGGGTTTCATATGCTCGGTCCAGCGAGGAAGCACCACATCTTTTGCTGGTTACCACTCAATTCCTGGAAATTCGGAAGCCCAAGGTGAGGTGTCTTTGAAATAGCTTCCAGGATTTCGCGACGAGTTGCATCGCCTGTTCGCTAATTTGAATTGCATTGCCGAATTGCATTGCTCAGGAAGTGGTCGCTCGCTCGCTCAGGAAGTGCTTTCTCTCATTGCTCAGGAACTGCTTGCTCGCATTGCTCAGGAACTGCTTGCTCGCATTGCTCAGGAACTGCTTGCATCGTGTTTGTTCAATCAACCAGGTGAAGTTGGTCGGATCTAGCTTACAGGATAGTTGTTAGATGCTTCTGCTGCAATGCCTGCCTGCACTGTCGCAACTGTTCGATAACTGACAGGATGCTATATCGAGTTGAGCTGGTCGGATATAGCTTACAGGATAGTTGGTAGATGCTGATGCTGATGCTGATGCTGATGCTGATGCTGATGCTGATGCTGATGCAATGCCTGCCTGCACTGTCGCAATTGTTCGATAACTTACAGGATGCTAGATCGAGTTGAGATGGTCGGACCTAGCTTACAGGATAGTCAAATGCTGCTGCTGCACTGCCTGCCTGCACTGTCGCAATTGTTCGATAACTTGCAGGATGCTAGATCGAGTTGAGATGGTCGGACCTAGCTTACAGGATAGTCAAATGCTGCTGCTGCAATTCCTGCCTGCACTGTCGCAATTGTTCGATAACTTGCAGGATGCTAGATCGAGTTGAGATGGTCGGACCTAGCTTACAGGATAGTCAAATGCTGCTGCTGCAATTCCTGCCTGCACTGTCGCAATTGTTCGATAACTTGCAGGATGCTAGATCGAGTTGAGATGGTCGGACATAGCTTACAGGATAGTCAAATGCTGCTGCTGCACTGCCTGCCTGCACTGTCGCAATTGTTCGATAACTTACAGGATGCTAGATCGAGTTGAGATGGTCGGACCTAGCTTACAGGATAGTCAAATGCTGCTGCTGCACTGCCTGCCTGCACTGTCGCAATTGTTCGATAACTTACAGGATGCTAGATCGAGTTGAGATGGTCGGACCTAGCTTACAGGATAGTCAAATGCTGCTGCTGCACTGCCTGCCTGACTGATTTTATGCTCCAATTTTTCGTAACACAGGAAACATACCCAAGTCATCCTATGTCAGGCTATATATCGTCGTCGTCAGAGGACCAAGGTACATGCAATTGTTTGCTTTCAATATTTTGATTGTGCAGACACCTATTTTTCAGTGTGTTTGTTTGTGAAATATTCTCTACATTTTGACAGTTATTTTGAGTGTCCTCATGTGCAGACACCTATTTTTCAGTGTGTTTGTTTGTGAAAGATTCTCTACATTTTGACAGTTATTTTGATTGTCCTCATGTGCAGACACCTATTTTTCAGTGTGTTTGTTTGTGAAAGATTCTCTACATTTTGACAGTTATTTTGATTGTCCTCATGTGCAGACACCTATTTTTCAGTGTGTTTGTTTGTGAAAGATTCTCTACATTTTGACAGTTATTTTGATTGTCCTCATGTGCAGACACCTATTTTTCAGTGTGTTTGTTTGTGAAAGATTCTCCACATTTTGACAGTTATTTTGAGTGTCCTCATGTGCAGACACCTATTTTTCAGTGTGTTTGTTTGTGAGATATTCTCTACATTTTGACAGTTATTTTGAGTGTCCTCATGTGCAGACACCTATTTTTCAGTGTGTTTGTTTGTGAAAGATTCTCTACATTTTGACAGTTATTTTGATTGTCCTCATGTGCAGACACCTATTTTTCAGTGTGTTTGTTTGTGAAATATTCTCTACATTTTGACAGTTATTTTAAGTGTCCTCATGTGCAGACACCTATTTTTCAGTGTGTTTGTTTGTGAAATATTCTCTACATTTTGACAGTTATTTTGAGTGTCCTCATGTGCAGACACCTATTTTTCAGTGTGTTTGTTTGTGAAATATTCTCTACATTTTGACAGTTATTTAGAGTGTCCTTATGTGCAGACACCTATTTTTCAGTGTGTTTGTTTGTGAAATATTCTCTACATTTTGACAGTTATTTTGAGTGTCCTCATGTGCAGACACCTATTTTTCAGTGTGTTTGTTTGTGAAATATTCTCTACATTTTGACAGTTATTTTGAGTGTCCTCATGTGCAGACACCTATTTTTCAGTGTGTTTGTTTGTGAAATATTCTCTACATTTTGACAGTTATTTTGAGTGTCCTCATGTGCAGACACCTATTTTTCAGTGTGTTTGTTTGTGAAAGATTCTCTACATTTTGACAGTTATTTTGAGTGTCCTCATGTGCAGACACCTATTTTTCAGTGTGTTTGTTTGTGAAAGATTCTCTACATTTTGACAGTTATTTTGATTGTCCTCATGTGCAGACACCTATTTTTCAGTGTGTTTGTTTGTGAAATATTCTCTACATTTTGACAGTTATTTTGATTGTCCTCATGTGCAGACACCTATTTTTCAGTGTGTTTGTTTGTGAAATATTCTCTACATTTTGACAGTTATTTTGAGTGTCCTCTTGTGCAGACACCTATTTTTCAGTGTGTTTGTTTGTGAAAGATTCTCTACATTTTGACAGTTATTTTGATTGTCCTCATGTGCAGACACCTATTTTTCAGTGTGTTTGTTTGTGAATGATTCTCTACATTTTGACAGTTATTTTGATTGTCCTCATGTGCAGACACCTATTTTTCAGTGTGTTTGTTTGTGAGATATTCTCTACATTTTGACAGTTATTTTGATTGTCCTCATGTGCAGACACCTATTTTTCAGTGTGTTTGTTTGTGAATTGTGTGTATGCAGATGAGTGATTACAAGACCTGCATACAACATGTCAGAACAACCGTGCATCATCGACCTATCAAGCGACGATGAAGACATTGTTCGCGACTGTGTTACACAAATATGCAACTGCGTTTTGAACGCACATGAGCCGTGCATTGTATCCTTGGTATCGTCTGATGATGAGTCCGACGATGAGGCCCAGGCCATGTCCGAGTCCGAGTCTGACGACGAGGCCCAGGCCATGTCCGAGTCCGAGTCCGATGCCCAAGCCCAGGCCATGTCCGAGTCTGACGACGAGTCCGAGCCCGAGGCCGTATATTAGCCGGCCCACACGTTTGAAGACGTAGCCGGGCTACTGGAGAGGACCGGGATCTTAGAAACGTTCCTCGCAGGCGGGCCTACCCTGGCGACCATGTCCACCAGCTGGTGGACGTACTGGTTGTCTAACAAAGCCCTTGACACCTGGTTTAATGGCGTTTGGACGAGGACTGAACAGAAGATGATGATCCTGAGTCTGCATCCCGACAAGGCCAACTCCTTGCGCGATGCGCGCATGACCGAGGCTGATCACAAGTGGATGGACAAACTGTCCCAGAATCTGAATGGTGCACTCAACGAGTTGATTCACGTGATTCCCAGTGAGATGTACGACATCATATACTTGCTTTATAATACTGAGTTGGCTTAAATTGCTGCGTTCATATTTGGTTAGGTTTTCGAGCAGGACACACCTACGAGAACTACATCTCCATGATGGCATGCAACTGCATCGTCCACAAAGATTTCTTGGCTCCGGGTGTCACATGGGAGTTGGTGACATTTGGCATGGCTTGACGTGTAATAAGGAATTTGCATGTACTAAATATCAGAATGCCATGTATGGCAACCAACGCTTCTGTAAAATTCTTCAACCTGCTGCACCTTCTTCAACCTCCACCCCTGTCGCCATACTCCTCTGTAGCTACCCACCCAGCCCTCCTCCTCTGTCGCTACCCCCCCCAGCCCTCCTCCAGTTTTTGCATGGGGGTGCATGGGGCATGCGGTGTGTGCCATGGGGTTGCATGGGGCATGCGGTGTGTGCCATGGGGTTGCATGGGGCATGCGGTGTGTGCCATGGGGTTGCCGTGTGTGACATGGGGCATGCGGTGTGTGCCGTGGGGTTGCATGAGGCATGTAGCATGCGGTGTGTGCCCTGGGGTCATGAGGCATGCGGTGTGTGCCGTGGGGTTGCATGAGGCATGTAGCATGCGGTGTGTGCCATGGGGTCATGAGGCATGCGGTGTGTGCCATGGGGTTGCGGAGCGGGTTTCGCGATCTATTTATTCTTCCATTCTTTCATTATTTCATTCACAAAACCCATTCACCACATCAATAAATCCCTACTTATCCCCATTTGTTTCTTCACGTCCAAGGTAAACACGATCAATATCATTGACTATTCATTGGTTCTTCATTTGATGACTACAACATTTAATTCCACGCACTTGTTTTCCCTCAGGCACAACAATCAACATCATGGGATCCGTCCCATATCATGGGATCCCAACCGAGGTGTGGCTACACATAGCATCATTGACTGTGGAACGTAGCGGATCCTCAACGCCTTTTCCGTGGGCGTTGAGCCGCTCCATGCAAAAGGCTGCGTCGGAGACCACTGGGTACATGACATCTGTTGTTTACTAGATTCCAAGAATCACGTATCTACGCCAGCCAGAGAATTCGATGTACTGCCCTGGACGCGTCGGAATTTTCCGGTGGTGGGTTCAGAAGTTGCGCTGAAGTAAAGCCACGCCAGCCAGAGATTACGATGTAGTGTGTCTGCTGGTTGATGTTACAATGTGCTGGTTGATGTTGCACTCCGTTCCTCCCGGACTCCTTTGTGGGGGCTCCGCTGGGGGGAGGTAAAAGGGGCTCCGCCACTTGTTTAATGTGGTACGGACGACACAGTGTTCCGCCGTTTGCGTGAGGATGACGGGGCTTTGAAGTTTTGTCAACGACTTCACCCGCATCCGATACTTTCTCGTTGCATTTTGTTAATTTTCTGCAATTCGATGCGTTCATGCGGAGCGCGCCGGCCCACTCGATCCATTCATCAAGCGGCCGTTCTTTTTTGTCGGAGGCCTCATTATTAATATAAAGCGACTATTTGTGTGTGTGTGTAATACACCTGTTGTCATGACTTCTACAGGCATTGTTCCATGTCGATAAGCTATATGAATCGCACCGTCCACGTGCTCCGGAGTGACATGGCGCCAGACATAGTCATCAAGCTTCAAAGCTTGTCAAACCACACGGGACGCGTTTGGACAGAGAATGCAGATGGTATCACAGTGTTCACACCTGAGATGAGTGTGCATGATACAACAGATGTAACTACCATTAAGGCTGCGCGCGTGGAGAACACCTACATCATCGAGATTAATCGGTCATATGTCATCGCTTACTGCGGCATTCAAATTCTAAGGATTTGCAGACAGCAGCAGCAAGCTATGTTTGTGTGCAACGGTTCCACTATGGATGCTACAACTTGACATGGAGGATCATACAGTCAACGGAATACTAAAATGAAATCGCTTCGTGTACGGCACACCTTACGGTGTAGCAACCCACGGGGCAGTGGAACACCAATACGATTTTGAATCAACAAATTGCAGGATGTTAACGAGAATATCGTGGTTCTTTTTTAGATCACGGCTCTCCATCCTGCAGACTCCGTATCGTTCTTTTGTCGGTACTTTCGTACCAATGCCGTGGCGGCAGCGTGGGATGACAGCACTATCATCCAGCTAGGAACATTTGAAAGTCACACCTTGTCGTCTGGGACTTACTTACGAAAACTTGACCAATTCAAGGGCCGAACCCTGCTTGGCCGTTGAATTTTAGTTCCCCGGAATTCACAACCCTACCCATGCAGCCTCATGTAATCCATGCCAACCCATGGTACTATATGGCAGCCTCACAATTGCCCAACCTCAGTCTGTAATTTCTTTGAAGGCGAACGGCGTGCTTCGGTATGGACGCACCATTTTGTCTTTGTGTGCATGCATTGGGGTCGGAAATTGAGAACTAATAGATTCCAGGATGTTGCTCACCCATCCTTGTTTGTGATGCTCTGCAACATGGTTTGCAGTTGCCAGTTCAAAACTATTGTATGAAAACTTTTTAAGGAGCAGGTGCATGTGGCGTGGTCGGAATCGTGCAGCTGAGTGCATGAGAGTGTATACTCCCACAGTGTTTCTCCCGAACTCGTAAAACCATGGATATTGAGGAAGATGTAACAGGATGCAACGAAAACTGTTCAATCTGTTTGCGTCAATGGAATAACACATTAGGATGCTTAGTAACCTGCACAGTCTATTGCTCTTGAATGCCCATTTGCACAGACACCTTAAGGTGACCGTGTCCTCCTCATCAATGACCCTCCGTATTGCATCGCCCAGTTCATGCTCGTCCGCATTTAAAACTGCACGATGCTGGCACACCATCTGAGTATGTATGTCGCACATGTGCATGATGTGACTCAGAACATTAGCGTTGAGATACATGTTTATCCCTTAACTAAAAACACATCTTAGCTTTAACTAAAAACACATCTTAGCTTTAACTAAAAACACATCTTAGCTCATGGGCGCATTGCCACAATATGTGTTAGACACGATCATCAACATGATTGATACGCAAACAAAGATCTTGCTGTACGACTCAACGGTGTTGCATGATCTAGTTTTCGTTAACAATGTATAAAAATATAGAGCAAGACATTTTTGCGGAAGTCAAGGTGCAACACAACAAGCAGCTGCAGTCTTGTCTCACCTGCTTGCAACATCATGTGTGGAGTGACGGGACTCCAATGAAGAACAGGTGTAGGCACTTCTATAAAATTGTCAGGGGCCGAACACGTATCCGCGCTGAATGACAAGTGCATTGCTCACAAACTCAGCAAAAACGCACACTCCATCTCGGGAACAACAATTATTTCAACAAAAAATAAATACTGAAGAATTCTTTTGAATGTCCGTAGAGAATTATAATGTATGCACAGGATTCACTCTTTGCCCCCCTGGTCTATTTTCGCGATTCAGTTGTTTCAATTCGCTGATTGTGACACTACATGCATCGAGAGCATCCTCTGTGATGTCGAAACCCTTCTCCTACGCCCACATCAGTGCTTGACGGCCGCAGAAGAGTCCATTGTCATCTCTGATGGCTGGCAATGAAGTCACCTGCCACACCGAGAGTAGTTCAGTAACACAATATGTAAGGGGCTCATCCAGTGCTATGATGCGAAATAAATGTACGACATCGCCGTTATAAAATTGTCGTTAAGAATTCTCGACATACAAGAAAAGCGCAGGAGCGGGTCAGAAGCTGTTACGTTTGTCACAGACCACTTGTAGAGTCCGCCCACAAAGCTTCATTGTATTCATCCAGCTTGACGTGTGTACGGACGTGGATTACTTGACAGTTCAGGTCGCATATCACCGACGCTGCCTGCATCTGTATAGATTCATGCATCCCAAGAACACAAATTGCACCCTGATAGCTTGCTTGCAGGTCGCGAGACTCACCTCCTTCGACGCTCTGGTCCTCGATTTTTTCGCGAGAGGGGGGTGGATGCGTGCGAATGAATGCGAATCTGCGCAGCAAATGGAAAGAAAGTCACACCAAACAAACTTTGAGATCCCCTAACTTTCTTGGCTGGTGTCAGAATTGAACGATTCCAAAAGCGTCTCCCATGCAAACCCCCCTATTGAATGCGTTTCTGCGATCTCCGGTCTCAGAATCGCGAGTGAACTTTGTGAAACTCGCAAGCCAAGTCGTAGTTGGTCTGCTCTCGAATCAAAAATAAATTCAGGCCACATTACTTTTATTATAAACATATCGCTCTCTGGCAGATAAACAATATGTGCCTCACTCGCTCAAGTTTGCAGACATGGCGTGACACCTATCCTACCAGCCACGCCATTACAGATGCTGTCATGGATGAAGCATTGCAGATGTACTCGAACCTATGGCCCACTCTTGACCATAGCAGACATTACTGCCTGAACCCTTTGATCTTGGCTGCCGAGCTCCTAGAGCACGCTGGGGTGGGGCTCTACCCCAATGTTAAACGCTTCAAGGGTGAGAAAGGTCGGCGTTACCAGTACACAATAGAGCAAATGATCTTAACAGGAACCACTCATGGCATCGTTTTCAACAGGACAACTGTCGTAGACCTAGATTCTCGTTAGAAATTATGCGTTTCTTGTGTACTCAGGTGAATGTAGATAAGGGGGAAATCGTGTGTTTACTGTACTCAGGGTCAAAATATTTGACGAAATGAACTTCGAGAACCTCTTCAACCTGCTGCACCCCCCAAAGTTGCCCAAAAGCAACGATATGCAGTCTGGATGATTAAGGTGTGTCCCACTTTATTTGAGAACTACATTCGGCGGAACAGTAAATGAAACATCCAAAAAACGGTATATAAGGCGGTAATATATATAGCTTAAATAGTTGTATACAGGATGGACAAAAAGACCGCATCGGAGCTTAGGGCGATGATGCTCACTGATGCTATCGAAGCTGATGATGTGTTCTTCGAACTCTGCCGCCGGGTTGAGGTAACCGAGGCAGCCGAGGCATCCGAGGCATCCGAGGCATCTGCTGCTGTGCCTCCTCAGCCTGAACATCCGACGTACGTATCGGCAATTGTTGCTCGCACTCTCTTTTCATGCGCAGTTCAAGCTCGTTTTGGTATGCCGTTTTTGTAAAACCGTTTCAGTTTAGTATTCCGTCGAGTGTAAGAAAGACAATGAATTCTCCGTAGGGGTATCATAGGGGTCAACTCCCCCGTGGCTGCTGTCCTTTACGAACAGAGATTCGGGAATGACGATGCCCTCAAGATAGAGTTCGTGCGTTGCTTGTTTCGCGCCTAAGATCACGATTTTTGCTTCGACATGCCCTCCGGTGTGTGTGTGTGTGTCTGCTGGTTGATGTGAATTGTGGGCTCCCCTCCGGTCGCCCACCCGCTCGGTTCCTCGCGGACTCCTTTGTGGGGCTCCCCTCCGGTCGCCCCGCTGGGGAAGAGATTAAAGGGGCTCCGCAGTTTTGAGGGGTGTACATGAATGGCTGGATGTGAATCGCGGTGGACGCGTCTGCCAGCATTGCAGCGGCGAGGAGGAGAGAATAAAAAAATGCACTTTTTATAAAATTGGTGTGTTCATGTGGCATGAGACATGCTTCTTGTGGCACGAGCTGGCCAATCATGCTATCTGCGGTCGACATGTATGTATTATCCTTGACATGCAATGCTGGTATGAAGTACTACATGCGCAATCTACTCAAGCTTGCGGTATTTGACGTCACAGAACTGTCATTGCGAAGTGCATGGACCATTCTGTCGCATGTGCACTGCAAGCAGGTAGCCATTCCACGAGCCTGCGCCAAGGTACAAGGAATCCTGTTGTCCAATCAGGCAGCTCTGGTCATGTTGGATGGCAAGGAACCTGACATGAAGATACGAGTCCTCAGTCAACACTCACTGAGCTTCACTGAACCTGGAACAAATATAAACCCTCATCGTCGTCTCATCTAATTATGCATGAAGCAGATTCCTTCCAATGTATGGCGCAGTTTGACAATACACATTCAGAGATGCCTGTACCCGCGCCAATGGAGATCTGCAATCACCTCACTGCAAGGGCATTTGCTCCGTTGTTCACGACGCAGGATGGCTCGTTATTGCAATTGCTGGAGGACCAGGATGCTGGCCATTGGTCGTTGGCCCCAACAAACACCGTGGTGCACAACACAGCTCTGGCTTTCGAGACCTTACGCCACGGAGACCACATTATTGTGATGATCGGGGGGTGGCGCAATGGTTATGCACACCATGGCATGTATCTCGCCCTCACATCAGCGATACACCAAGCATCGCTAACTTCAGCTCCCCTACCGTGAATAGCAAAATGCGTGATGCAAGCTTCAGTTTGTGCGCTACGACGTGTTCTTAGCAGGACACCGCACGTTTGGATGCGTGCCTTGCAGTGGTGAGGAAGGAGACGAGCGATGCAACTGAGCGAGCAGTCACATTGCCAGTCTGCTTACCAGTTGCCCCATGCAAGCTTCCACGAGTACCGCCTTATCAGATGGAACTGTGAGTGTTTCGCCTGGATGTGCAAGACGGGTGGAGGAGTGCACACATCATCCGATCAGGTGGATCGCATTCATTGCTCCATGAATGTTGAGCCAAGAGCATGATGGCCTGGCTGAATGCTACCGTTGTTTAAGCTACCCCCTATATCATCGAACTATGCATTTCTTATTACACATCCGGTGTTCGGGGGGACATGTAGTAAGAAAACAATCAATTCCCATGTATCTCATAGGCTGCTGTCCTTTCGAAACAGGATTTTCTGTTCGAACTGCCTTCAGGGATTCAGTTGCAGATTTTATTCAAACAAGCGGCGAGCCCCTTTCACCTCCCCACAGCGGAGCGACCGGGGGCGACCAAGAGGGGAGCCCACAAGGAGTCCGCGAGGAAAACCGAGTGGGTGGGGGCCCAGAGTTCACGATCAACTACGTAACTTTTAAGTCTTCACAATGTGTACGTTGTTTGTAAAGATTCTGGGAGGAGTTGCAACAAAAATGGTGGTCATGACAAGCGAGCTCTGCATTTACAAATTGTATTCAATGTGGTCAGGGTCAACAATATTCGCCGTATTCATGGAAAAAATACAGAGAATGGGTCTAGTTGACGTGGTTTTTAAGTTGCCACTGGTTTCGCACGATGAAAGGCACGAGCACGTGACTGACCCATGTGAATTTCCTTTTCCTCTGAGGTGTTCGCATAGCGCCCTGCGATCACTCGAACTGCCCTTACTGACCGCGCAGCCAAGACATAGCAAATCTTCTCGAAGAAGACCTCCTGGATTTCTGTATCAAAGTAAAAGATTGACAGTGGTATCGAAGCCAAATAAGTCCTGTTAAGGATGTCATTGGATCCAAGGTCGCGATGATAAACAGCCTCTCCAGTATGCATGGTAAGATGGTAGATGGTTCTTCGGTCATACACAAGGCTTCCAGCGCAAAACAACTTGTGTCTGTTCCTTTTGTCCATGTACACATTATTGAGTCATAGCATTCAGACATGTCCATTCCATGAATCTTATGGTCCCACGAACTTAGAGAACGCTGGGAACGGAAGCGCTCTCCGAATGTGAACATCACAGGTGGAAAAGGTGTATCTGTGAATGTAAGATGCAGCGGATCATACGGATCATGTGATTTGTATGCAGCATTAGCAAGTTGCAACCATATTTTCTCACCGACGTTGACATATTAGTTAATTTAACGTTGTGATAGAGTGGGTTGGTTTTGTTTTATTGCTTTGCTCAGACATGGAAATGTTTCAATTTTTTTAACCCTACAGTCGGCGGAACATACAGCCAAGGGACATTTGATATTGGGACACCTTCTATTTTGGGATTCGAAATTTGACCAATTCAAGATTTGTAACCGATCTTGTCAATACAGATACTGTCTTCAGGTGATGACACAAAAAATTCAAGGTATTTGTATGAACAACCGCGCGGTGATTTATCTCTGCATCAATCATGATAACGTAGGGTAAAGGAATGTGGGTGCAAATATCACAAAAAAAGAATACTCACCCCCTCTAATGGGAGCGAACCGATGGAAGTGTGCCATTCCGGGAGGACCAAAGAGCGTTGCGAGCGACAAGGGACATTTACAATGCCCTAAAAAAAAGTGATCATACAGTATTTACTGGTGTGTAAGGTCCTTGACAAGGGCGTCAAGTTGTGTCACCTGGCGAACGCCGTTTTCCCACCTCGGACCTGCAAGATGGACAAGTCTTATCGTGCGACGATTCAAGCCATTTTGAGATGCAGGGTAGACAGAACATATGTCCACACTGCAGCATCTGCGTGCACTTGGAGAACTCCTTGGCATATCGAGCATTGTCAGGTGCTGCGGATGATGTCCATCAATGCAGAAGGTTGCTCATTACCTTATCAATCAATGTTGTGGAACATGAAGAAGAAGGGGTTGGCAACGCGGGCGCCTGTCCTTTGGGTGCCCGTACTTCTTCGCAGCCTCCGAAGGAGACCCTATCGTTCGCTCGAATGTCCAGGTTCGGAGGGCGATAGCTTGCACATCTTCTTCCATTGGCGCGGGAGACGTAAAGGTGCCATTAAGTGAACCTTGGTCAGTCCAATGTGGGAGCGCCACAACGCCTTGCGGCATCTTTTATCGCAAATGTTGTCCCGCGAGAGGAGCGAGGGAACCTCCGGGTCGTCATGCGGGGATGGTAGATTTGGACCCCGGGTTTCCCTACGTGATCTCGCCGCTATGCGACATGGTCGTGAGGCTGCGCAGGTCCACGTATACGCGGAGGCGGTTGAGAAAATAAACATGGTGATGCTGAATTAGAAGTAGAGAACAGAAATGGGGAACCGAAATCATTTTTGCTATGGGTTCATCAACAGCTCTGCACGCCTAAAATTTGTCCCGATGCCACTAATATACACTCTCATATAAAATGAAACCGCTTTCTGGAGTGTACGGTATACACCTTATGGTGTAGCAACCCATCATTGCAGTGGAACACTATGTTTCCCCATGTTTTTTGTAGCCCATCACGCATCCTTCTTAAAAATGGAAGCTTCACAAAGAACAGAGATCAGCTGGAGTTTTTTGGATACAAGTGAGAAACCAGCAGTTGACTTTAATGCTACTTTTTGACATAAGGCACCACCGACAACTGTATGTTAGTCGAATGCCGGCCTTCATTCCATTTCCCCGATCCAGCAGTTCGAAAGGAAACGTCCTGAAAGAGTTGCCGTACGTCTTCGGAAGCGCGAAATCCCGCAGACGCTCAAGTTCCGGGAGGCACGTCAAATGCACGGGACGCCCACTCCGGACATTGTGAAAAAACCACTTCATTACTGGAACCCCTGACTTAGTCGTCGGACACCATTCAGTCTCGAAACAGAATCCTGTCAGTCGACAACGACAACCAAGGCTGCCACATGTTTTCTGACTGCGAAGAAAGTACTTCCGATCTGTTTCGATCGTATCCAAGAAGATCCATGGAGCAGATATAAGATCGACGACATCGTCGTATGTGGCGAGTTATGGCGTAAAGGTGGCAGAACAAGGTGGCCCTGTGTAAGCTCGCCAAGATGTTTGTGATATTTGCGATCAGAATAGACTATGAATGGGTTGACATGACCAAGTACAGCACGGTGTTTCTGTCAGGAGGAATGGATCTTCAAACATCATGAACTTTCCGACGTACGAGTGGAAGTCGACATGAGCGACACGCAAGCCCGCGCAAGACTACATGGAGATCTCACGAACTCCGTGGATGCAGAGTGTCCGTTCGCGTACCAAGATGGCCGGTGTCAAGGGTGTGGGCGAGGGCATCGTGTGGACGTGCGTGGACCACACATACGGCTGTGGTTCAAGACGAAGGCAAGACGCATTGCACTGCCGTCACGAAGCAAGCGTGGCTTCGCAGGCAGAGTAACATAAAGACTGTGAACCGAGTTCGTCGAGTCCGTCACGGACCGAGTCTCGTTGAGCAAGGTATGAGTGCCTGGTTGAACAGGGCGTGGAGTTGCGGATACATAGCGTCTTCTGAGTTTTCGTCATAGGTGTGCCGAGACGTGTTCAAGAGGGAACGAGACACGATCGAAAGAAAAACGGATTCAATGTGAACGACGTTCGAATAAGGCGTTGTACAGGAAAGCAGGGAACTGGTACACAACAACGGTTGGCCAACCGCATAAAAATGGGGATTCTAGAGCATCCGGAAAAGCGAATTTGCATGTAATTAAACTGAACTTAAGAGCAGAAACTGTTGACTTCGAACTATGGCAGCCAACAAGAGCATAGAATGTACAACGACATACCACGTTTTTATCCTGCCATTGGACTTGCTTCCGTCCGTTGGGTTGACTGTTACCGGAGAGGCGACTCGGAATATCCTCGAGAACCCTCAACCGCTGCCCCCCCCAACTTTCCAAAAGCACGATCTGCAGTCTGGATATTATAAGGTGTTCCACTATTATTGAGAACAGCTGTACAGTTTGATTTTTGCCAAATAGTTGTTTGCACCTCTTTTTTGTAATCGAGTATAAATGTTATGCCCACCAATGTTTGGTGAGAGATTGTGATCCCCCTGCCCATTCCGCCCCAAGGCCACAGACCCCACCGCACCTTCGCACCACCTCTCAATGTTTGCACATCGCACGAGCAACATGCGGTAGCCAGGCTGCCTTAGTCGTCGTAGCCACCCTATGCCACATTCGCGCCCACGACCCGGTATGCCCCCCTCATCGCCGCGCCACCCGCACCTTCGGCAGCACACCAACACCCTCCGCTTGTACTGGGATCAGAAGAGGCGCAATGCAGTGCCCAACAGAATGGAGCGGTGTCGGTTACGTCGGGAGGGGAGTTACCAGATCCCCTAATCGGTCTTTATGATGGCTGGGTGGATGGAGTGTACTGCTTAGAGATGGGTGTGAGAGACTATGAGCTGGATCAATTTGGAGTGGTGAACAATGCCGTGTATGCAACTACTTCCAACATGCTATATCACGATGGGTTGGAGCGACTGGGTATTGACTGCGATGCCTATGCACGAGCAAACCTAGGGCTGGCAATAACTGACATGAGGCTGTCATACAAGGCTCCGCTTAGATCTAAGGACAGGTTCAGAGTGTTATCCGGGGTGAGTCGAGTCACTGGCGCTCGTGCTGTCATGGACGAGGTCATCTAAAGTCTGTGACGAATGGCGACGGTGAGGAAAAGGCATGGTGATCGCAAAATGCCAGGTCACTATGGTTGTAACTGGATGGAGATTACAAGGCGACTAGGCTCCCTGCTGCGATAAAGGATGTATTTACAACGCTAATGCAGCAAGGCAAGTGCCAGCTCAGGAGGGCACTCTGAACACTATACCTTTGCTGAGTGGTACGATACGCAGCAGGACATGTTGTTTCAGGGGATATCCCCAAAATTATGGCAGTCCGCTGTCGTTTAGGCATTTTTCAGGAATGCCTTAATCGCCCTGTAAACTACTCAATTTCCTGTTGTGGTGTGCTTTCTTTTGTTCCTTCCCACGCGACACTGTAATTTCTTGCATTTGAATCGTATGCATCGGATCCTTCGAAAATCTCATTTTTGTGCAACGATTGCTGGAATAACCTCGTGATCTCAACCAACTTCAGCAGGCAAGATCTCGACCCTCGATATATGTGATAGGTCATTGAGCAACAACTCTCGCATCCTCGCATTCTAACCAAGAAAACTGTATGTTAATAGAAGTGTCCTGCAGTTGCTGCTCAAACACCACAGTCGCATCCGGTAGCCATAATGTTTGAACCAATGAATAATAATATTATTATACTACATTTGATTACGATAAAGGTGGACGACAAGTAGTGGGTAATATTGCGCAGTGCCTACTGGCAAACTGTTGTGGACGCAGCAAAAAGCGGGCAGGATAAGGTTGAACGGTTTACTTTTCAGATGCAACAGTTGTACAACAAAACAGGAACCAACCAAATCTGCCCCATTGTCCATCATTCGCACATGACAGAGCGGCTTGTGCTCTTCTCAATCCGTCTTGCGACCCCCCCCTCCCATTCTTCTCGACACGCTTTCCCCCATGTTTGTCAAGTCCACATGAGAGACCAGGCTACATACATACATACATCGTTGTCTGCTGCATGCATGTGAACTGTAGGGCCCCCTCCGGTCGCCCAGCAACCCGCTCGTTCTCGCGGACTTCCCGTGGGGCTCCCCTCCGGTCGCCCCCATCGCTCCGCTGGGGAATATTGAAAAGGGGCTCCGCCGCTTGTTAATACAAGGCTCTCCGCTGTGCCCTTAAGGTTGTGGTGAAAAGAATGGAAGAGTAGGATGCGCAAGCGCACCGCGTTCTCCTTGGCGGTGCGCGATATTAATAGCGCCGTCATTGGTAGTTATCATCGAAAGCGCGTTCCTTCGTGTATTTCTCCTCGAGTGCGTGGCAAAAAAAAAATTGAAAATGTTTAGCTCGCTCTGTAATAATCATTTATACTTCCACTTTGCCTCTAATTTATTCATTTCTCAACTCTAATCGATGTCAACAACCGGCATCATCGACCTATCAAGGCGACGAAGACATTGTTCGAGACTTCTTGACACCCTATCTTAAACCCGCATTCTGAACTCACATGACCGTGCATTTATCTCTGTACGTCTTGATATAATCGACGACGCACCCCAGCCCGAGTCTCTATGTCAAGTCTGATCGAGGACAACCCGAGCCATCCAGATTTGATAGAGGACCAACCGATTCCCATGTCAGATTCTGACACGAGTCCCAGCCCGAGCCCGATCCCATGTCCACCACGATCGCCACCTGCCTAAATACCGCCCACTCCGTTTGAAGACTTAGCCGCAATATGCGAGGACCGGGTATAAGAGAAACGTTCCTCTGCCGGCGTCCTACCGGCCGACATGTCCACCAGCTGGACACATACTGGTTTTAACAAAGCCATTGACCATGGTAAAAGGCTTTGGACGAGAACTGAACAAAGATGATACCTGAGTCTGACATCCGACAAAGGCCAACTCCTTGCGCGATGCACAATGACCGAGTGATGTCACAGGTGGATGACAAATTGCTTCCAAATCGTGAATGTGCACCAACGAATGTGGATCAACGTGATTCCGTGAGATTATGAATCATATACATTTTTTTTTTTTTCTGTTTTTTTTTTTTTGTTTTTTTTTTTTTTTTTTTTGTATGCTCAAATAATCGAGCTTCCCTAAGGAAGCGCCGTTTAGGGTTTAGGGTTTCCTGCGTATCATTAATTTTCGAATGCGATTCATGTTCAAGTATTTGTATGGTAGTTGTCTCTGCTTGAAATTCACTTGTGAGATATAGTAAATGCGAATTCACCGTGCAAATGCCCCAAGGAGATAATCTTCAAGGATGGTTGATGTGCCATCGCGTTAAATGCCGGGCCTCCAGACAATTGGTCTGGCTGCATACAGCTGGACATTTGATCTTGGGAACTTATATTGGGGATTCTGAAAGTTGACCAAATTCCAAGATTTTGTAACCTATCTTGTCAAAACGATACTGTATTCAGGTGATCTGACACAAAAAATCACGGCATCTAAAAGACACTGAATTACATGTTAAAGTACCTGAAAGTCAAACAGATGGCTAACACGTGCGCATCAATAACCCTTTTTCCAAAGCGTTACTGGAGTAATCAAATATATTGCTAACATTCTGGAATTTATTGGCACATGCACGATATTTTTGCTTGAGCAAACCTAATAGACTTCCAATAGCGTTAATACTCTGGACTGTAAGGAGAAGTAACAGGTGTTGTATTGCCTCCAGAATCGAACATAGAAAGTCGTCTCCTTGAATGATGAAACGTTATATAATATACAATAATTGTCAAAGGACAGCGACTGTAGCCTCCGCTGTACAAGTAATCTCAGATACAAATCTGTAAAAAGTCCGACTTTTCTTGCAATTGTGATCAGACTTGTTTAATGAATCATACCTTTAGCAAAAACGGCAGCACATTAGTGTCAATTTGGACATTCGCAATGTCAGAATTTGGACCTATTAAACGTTTGCCGCGTTGACAGTACCTCTGCGACAATGTCACCAATGTAAAACCCGCCTCATCGATGCTAACAAATCCGATGTCGAACGCTAAAATACTCCTTACAAAAACGGTCGACAAGAATATGTGCAGCTTTGTGCGAACTGTTTGTATGGCGCGCGCTGCGGGGTGTAACCAATTTGCTGGTGTGGTAGCGTCCACAAGGTTTTGAGAATCTTGACAGAGGACAGAGAATCACACGCCCTGAAGCTGAGAACATTGGTCAAAGAAGGGATTGGAGTCTAAACTCAGTTGTTTTTTAGCAGCCTTGATATCTTCTGTAAT
>JAJSRW010000023.1:0-36859 GCA_022414725.1 Microglena sp. YARC | reverse complement strand
TAGTGCAGCTACATGTCGGCAACGAAAACTACAGCTGCATGGACCTTTTGAGCCCCAGAGTGGGTAGATCAAATGATAATGATAGGGGAAGGGGGGGGGTCAGGCTCGTCATGAGAGGTCCTTATTGCCACTTAACATGTTGGCAGCAAAATTAGCGCGACGTTGGGCGTCGGCAGCGGCCAACCGCGTTCGTTGTTGCGTCCCACGGTTATGGTCCACATTTCTCGCGTCTGAAGTTGGCAGAGGCTTGGGCGCCTGCAGCGACAAAAGCGGCAAGGGCGGGAAATTGTAAGAAAAATAGTGGGCTAAAGGGACTTGCAGCAGGCTCGACCCTCAATGTTCTTGTTGGTGGTGCTGCTGCTGCTGCTGCTGTGCCCAAGCATTGTTCGAGGTGGGAGTGTGAGTATGTAGGTTACAGTTCAATCCATGGGGTTAGCCAAATAGGTGAATTTAGGCTGAAAGACTACGTTGCCCAGCTATGCCTTGACCAATCATTGTTGTTGTTGTGTGGAACTGCAGTGTTGGAGGTGGTGGTGGGGTGGTGTTTTGTTTCTGCACAACAACAACAACATTGTCGAGGTGGATGTAATGGAAAATATGTTAAGGTTACAGTCCAGAATGCAGGGGTAATGCCAAATTCTTGCAGGCGGGGTCCGGATCCGCACCTGCGACAACATATTAATTTGCTGGCAACTTGAAAACCTTGGGCTTGCGGGGTGGGTTGAGTGTGGGTGAGTGCGGTTGTGTATGTAGGTGAGGTTGAAAGGGTGGTGTGGTGAGGTTGAAGGATGGGTGAGGTTGAGGGTAGGTGGGTTGAGTGTGGTGTAGCCAGTTAGCACCTTGGCTTGTTGCTAGCGGCCGCATCCTACCGCACGCTCTCAACTGAGTCAGACTTATGTAAAGGCGAGCGGATTTGCCTCATGCGCCTCCTCGGCCTCAGAGGGGGACGTGAGGCAAGCGGCCAGCGACCTGTCGGATTCACGATGAAGTCCATCCTGACCCTGCAGCATGTGAGCAAGCTTCTGCTGCTCTTATGCCCCCCTTGGTACAGGTCAGGAGCTGGAGGAAGCCCCAGTCTAGCCAAGCCCTGGGTTGGGGGAAGTTCCATACCGGCGAAGCCGAACTGAGCCTCACACTCGACGGCATGGAAGCTGTCGACGTGCAAGCTGGACTCGAGTGACCACTTCGCTCTCGGATTCGCTGGAGCGTGTCTAGTAGCCTGAGGGCATGTCCCCGCCTCCATGACGATGGCTCTGGCAAACGGCGCGCTCCCTGGGCTGTGTGCGAGAGAGGACTGCGAGGGATGAAGGCACATATGTGAGTTAGATCTTTGTGCTGGTCCACTTATGATGGATGATGGATAGAAGTAGGCTAGTAGGCACCTATCAACTACAACCCTCGAGGGGTACCGTCGTGTGGGTTGGTAGCGTTTGAAGCAGCGGTCGACGGGGAGGACCCAACCGCCTTTCACAGGCAGGAATATATAGGCAGTAACACCCCAGCTTGCCCTTGCGCCCAATCTTTCATTCTTCAATCCCGCTGTGATTGCCACATCAATTGCCGCATGTATTCCAGCAGATTTGGTCGTAGCCTGCCACACGTGCTCATCTGATTTACCCGGCAGTTTTTTTCTTTTTATTTATTAAGGTTACTATCAGTTTTACAACGCGTTTCTCGCGCAAGTCTCCGGGTTTGCTCCGCTGAACTAGGGAACTAGCTTGCCGTAAAGTCAATTAGCGCGGCTTCCGTAACATTTATTGCGATTATGCGCGGGAATGACCATGTTAAGAAGTTGGGCTGGATTTTCGTGATCGAGATGCGGGCATCGGAATAACCTTCGCCGTTGCGCTTACATCTATGCTCGAACTGGTACAGGGTGCATGCGCAGGCTACAGGACAATTGAACAATTGCGACTCTCAATTGCGGGATACCCTTTATATTGCTTAGGCATGGCGACGGTCCCCTCTCGCCCGGGCTTGAGCTCCATCGCATTCAGAGACCCTGGCGCGGATTTGATATTTCGAAGCATTTGCACTTGGATAGCTCCAACGATTGACGACTTGCACTCTTCGGCGTGAAGCTAGCTAGCAGGCTCGAGATTTGCGGTCAAAAGATGGAGATAGACGAGGCAAAACTGAATCTGGGTCGAAACTGAACGGAAACAAGTTCCTCGCAACAAGTGAATTTGGGGGGGGATCTCGTAGGGAAATTTTGACAAGTGAAATGAACTCTCTACTCTTGCTTGCGTATTTATCCTAGGGCTCGCTCACCTGAAAGCTTGCTACGCCCAACGAAGGTTCTAACCGGCTCCACAGGGGTGCAGCTAACTTTCTAGGCAAGATGGGCAGAAAGTGGGCAGAAGGTGGAGCCAGGTTGGTCCGGGCTCACGATAACCGTTGGTTCCGACTCGTTTGAATTCAGTTGGGATTTGGCCTGGAGCTGAGACAGCTGGCTGCTAGCTATGGGCGTGAGAGCACCGTTAGCCAACGGACGCCTCCAGGCAGCGGGGGGAGCGTCCTGGAGGAGCGTGTACTGCGCCAATACGTGCCGAGACAAAACAAATGCCTGGGCAGCATTTCCGAGACAGTGCGTCAACCTAGACGCGTAAACGCGTGATACCCTCTGAATTCACTTTCTAGTGACACTACTAGTCAGGGGCGCTACTAGTCTTGTACATTATAATCTAATACACTTATTTACCCAATTGACCGACTAAGGTTGGGCCAGTCCCTTCAGCCTATTTGGTCTACCCCTGGACTGTAACAACTATCTAATCTAGGCAGCTTTAAGACTTGTCCAGGTCGAGCCACATGTCCAGAACTCACTGTTTTAGTGTTTTTATTTTCGGCTTCTAGCAGCAGCTTCTAGGCAGCTCCATGAGCCAGCCACTGGTTTCCAGCCTCAAAGATTCAGCAGCGCTTGGCAGCTGATTATCACTATCAATATTCGGGCCATTGACAGACTTTGGCCGAACTCGTTACAGACCATTTACAGAGTTCCCTCTGTAAAAGGTCTGTAACGAGGTCTATAAATGACAGAGAGGACTCGTGGCTCTGTTACTAGTCTGGTAGTCCTTCGGTGCAGAGCTTTTACCGATGTGGCTGGCAACTGGCAACCAGGTGTGTAAAAGGTATGTATACAGTTACGAGATCTCACTAGGAGAATGGAGACTAGTCCCTAACGACCCCTAAATAGGGAAAGCTTTCCGCAAGACCCGAACGTTCCCTAATTTCCCCTTGAAATATAGGTCGAAGAGCACGAAAATAGACGTCAGCTTCATGATGCACTAGGTTGCTTTGGTTTTGGCTGATTAGCCAGCCAGGGGAGCTGCCTAGAAGCTGTTATTGTCCGGCTTTCATGCCTTCTCTAGAGTGACTTAGGGGACGTGGGTTCTTGCCCCTGGCGTGCTCCCTGTACTGCCGCTGCCAGCTAGGGCACGCGCACTGTCACGACAGTACCCTGATGTACTGTCGCACCTCCCTCATCAATCTCCTACGTGACGATTGGTGCTTATCTTGTAAAGCGCTTATTGCACTCTGTCCCGTTCCAGACTCCGAAAACGACAGAAGCTGCTGCTCGTAGTCGTAGCCAAAAATAAAACAGTGAGAGGACTCCAGGTTCTGCCGCCTCAGCAACGAAGACCATATATTTTATTTTCAGCTACCGTCAGCAGCTAGAAGCAGCCAAAGCTAAGGTAGCCTCGTGCATCTTGAAGCTGACACAATGAGCTGTCCAAAACAGCTGAAATCTTGGTGCTTAACCAGTGGCTGGCTCAGGGAACTGCTGGAAGCTGCTGCGGGCGGGTAGCTGAAAAGAAAAGCTATGCCGTAGACTCCTCCAGCGAGAGATGTTTGAGCCAGCAGCAGAATTTCGTCGAATGGCTCAATGGCGCCTACTCTGTTGCCGGAGCGGCAACGCCATTCAAACGATATCCTCGGTGTCGTTGGTTTATTTGGGTAGAGAGATCCACCTCCTAGAGTCCCGGGGTGAAAATCGTCTCACAACTCTGCAGTGTGCACAACTTCAAAATAAAATGGCAGAGCTTCTTGAAAGATGAGGTGCAGGGCTCGAATCCCCAGGGGTGCGCTTTAGTGTTCGCGGTCGCTGTCAAGCGCCATGGTAGCTTTTGTCCAGGTTAAGTAGCAGCATGTTCCCTACCGCCGCAAGACGGGCTTCCTTACTGCCACGCCCCACTGGGCGTTATCATTACAAACCCCCCCCCCCCCCCCCCCCCCTCTTTCATCTCAATATTGATTCCGGAGCCAATTGACCAGAATCCAGAATGAGCAAAAATTGCAGGTTTCAAAATCCCTGGGAATTCAAGTTCAAAATTCAAATGTCATTAATGGAATCGCCTCCCGGTCTGCGAGCTTTAATCCTTACACTGGCGAGATAAACAATGCTGGCACAATCAGCTGACCAGAACTGCAGTCAGCCACCCAGCCCTCATTTTGTTTTTTGCTAACATTTTACTCAGACCCCCAAATGACGTTCTGAGACCACCCATAAGTAGGCATTGGGATGTTTTTTTTTTAGGGTAGTCTATTGACACCACTATGGACCTCGTGCAATAAGTATCCCCGCCCCCCCCCCCCCCCCTAAACCCAGCCCAGCCCAGAGTATGAGTGAGTGAATGGCTGGGTATGTGTTGATAATATGGGTAGGTAATATGGGTAGTCTATTGGCATCACTTTGGACCTCGTGCAATAAGTATTTACCCCCCCCCCCCCCCCCCCAAAAAAAACAGCCTAGCCCTGAGTATGAGTAGGTGAATGACTGGGTATGGCTTGATAATATGGTAGGTGGATGAATGGTAGGTAATATGGGTGAGTATTGGTGGGTGAATGGGTGTGGGGTGTGGGTTGGGGGGTATGTTCCAGCCCCCCCCCCCCCACACACACACACACACCACCACCACCACCACCACACACACTCACACACACACACACACACCGCCATCATTCGCCTGATTGGGACGAAACCTGGGATGGCCTCCGGCCATGGCCCACTTAACATTGGGGCTGAGTTGGGTGGGACCCCAGGGAAGTGTAGCTGAACCATGCTGAGAAAACATTCCTGCTACTGTTTTGTTTTAAATAATGAGAACTCCTACGGTACTTGGGCAACCCAGAGGAGGAGCATAACTGTTTTTGGACTATCACGCAATCCCCATGTGGGAATTCCTAGGATGCCATTATGTGCGCCATACTGTAAACCCCCAGAATCCATATCTAAGTTTTTCAAAAAGGGGTCATTTATAATTAAGAGGGGGGGGGGGGGGGGGAGGGGTCAGCCCTCGCCAGGTTTTTTAGGCATGGTGTGGCCTATCTTTTTTTTTTCTCCTCCCGATCACAGCTTAAAAAAAACCTGCCCCCCCCCCCCCCCCCCCCCTCTCTTCTCTGTTAAATTTCTTGCTTTTACCCCTTGGTTGTTAGCTGAAGAATGGTTTAAATAATGGGTGGGTGGGGGAGGAGAGAGAGGCAAATAAAATATCCGAGCGTATGGTCTAGAAAAAACTTCCTCGAGGCCTCCTGGGTGATACATCACTTTTCTTTGTACTCCTGCGGCTCACTTATTAGTTTGGTGGCATTCTTTTTTACAACATTCAGAATTTGGGTGTTGCAATGGGTATACGGTATATGAGACATAAAGGTCAACTTTGATCAACTGTCTCACTAGACTAGAAAACCCATGTGCCTAACAACGGACCCAATTCAAAAATAGCTGAACACATGGGTCACCTACATGCAATCAGCTTGGGAATAGGACATAAATTTGCTACTTGCCTTGCCCAGTTGATTGGGCCAGTAAGCCACAAATTGCACTCAACTTTGATCAATTGATCTATATCTCACTATACTGGAAAACCCAGGTGCCTAACTACGGACCCAAATCAAATATAGCTGTACTCATGGGTCACCTAGCCACGTGCAATCAGTTTGGGAACATTCAGGTGGACTTAGTAGTTGGCTAACAAATTGCAAGAGTGTTTACACTGGGTTGCATGGGATCCTACTTGCATCTGATCAAGGATGCTAAAGGTCTGACAGTCACCTGAGAATCTGAGCTAATAAACTGAAAAGCAGAAAATAAGCTAAATATCTAAGCATTCAAAAAACCAATCTGGGCAAACTAAGCCAGATGTGTCTATGTCTTAAGGCGTAGCCTACCTCATAAACACATATTATATTAAGGTGTACAAAGACCTGCTGTAGATGCTCTAGCTTATTCCAAGCTATACAGGTTGGAAGAAGCTACAGCATCTACAGTCCCTCAAGGAGAGGGTCCCTCAAGGAATGTGTCTGCTTGTAGCTAGATGTCCAGAAGACACTTGCAGCCTGTATGGTACAACACTGTAGAACAGTCATTCATTGGGGGAGGAATGTCATCAATCTCAGCCGATGTGGGGCCAAAGGGCTGCCTGATACTCTGTGAGTGTGTGTGCCGCAACCTTGCAGTTTTGGTTGCGCCCACTGATGGCCATAGGGCTGCCAGATACTGTGTGTGTGTGTGTGTGTGTGTGTGCCGCAACCTTGCAGTTTTGATTGCGCCCACTAATGGCCAGAGGGCTGCCAGATACTGTGTGTGTGTGTGTGTGTGTGCCGCAACCTGGCAGTTTTGGTTGCGACCACTGATGGCCAGAGGGGTGCCAGATACTGTGTGTGTGTGTGCCGCAACCTTGCAGTTTTGATTGCGCCCACTGATGGCCAGAGGGCTGCCAGATACAATGTGTGTGTGTGTGTGTGTGTGTGTGCCGCAACCTGGCAGTTTTGGTTGCGACCACTGATGGCCAGAGGGCTGCCAGATGCTGTGTGTGTGTGTGTGTGTGCTGCAACCTGGTAGTTTTGGTTGCGACCACTGATGGCCAGAGGGCTGCCAGATACTGTGTGTGTGTGTGTGTGCTGCAACCTCGCAGTTTTGGTTGCGACCACTGATGGCCAGAGGGCTGCCAGATACTGTGTGAGTGTGTGTGTGCTGCAACCTGGCAGTTTTGGTTGCGACCACTGATGGCCAGGGATGCCAGATACTGTGTGTGTGTGTGTGCTGCAACCTGGTAGTTTTTGGTTGCGACCACTGATGGCCAGAGGGCTGCCAGATACTGTGTGTGTGTGTGTGTGTGCTGCAACCTGGCAGTTTTGGTTGCGTCCACTAATGGCCAGGGATGCCAGATACTGTGTGTGTGTGTGTGCAGCAACCTGGCAGTTTTGGTTGCGACCACTGATGGCCAGGGATGCCAGATACTGTGTGTGTGTGTGTGTGTGTGCTGCAACCTGTCTCCCTCCAGGGACATGCATTATTGTCAGCGTGTACTACTAGGACATGAGCGCATCATTGGCATCTGATTCAGATGCCAATGATGCGCTCGTGTCCTAGTAGTACACGCTGACACCCACTGATGGCCAGAGGGCTACTAGATATTGTGTGTGTGTGTGTCGCAACCTGGCAGTTTTGGTTGCGACCACTAATGACCAGAGGGCTGCCAGCACGGCACTGTAGTACAATGAATTGTTGACTTCATGCATGGGTCCACAATATTGTTGAGAAACTGAAAATTTGAGCTGAATTGGATGATAACGATTCCAGCATGTAGCTGATAATGAATCCTGATTCCTTTGAAGGATGGAAATAACTTAAACACTCTATGTAAAATACGATAAGAATGACGCAATTAAATTATCATCCCATATGGGACGATGATTTAATAATATTGTATAATTAAATTATCACTGTAGCACGAGCTCCCCCGTTGGTAACACAATTGTTTGGGGTTCAGTTGATCAGTGCTTTTTCTTTCTAGCTCTTCCGGTCACGGTTGGGAAAATCCCTTTAGCCTATTTGGCCTACCCCTGGACCCTACCGTACATATATACATGCACATAGATCTGGTCCATCGCACGCATGTATGCAAGTTCAAAGGGGCTGGCGGCTCGGGAACGTTGTGCAAAGTGATTGGTTGGTATGCATGCGTCTTCATAAATCTAGTTCATTGGATGAATGGATGAAAGGTCGAGAACAAAATATGGATTTCAAGAGGGATTCTCCTAAGTTCAGTTCATCATAGCTTTTATTTGAAGCCCTTCCTACACGGTCGGGCAACTCCCTTTAGCCTATTTGGTCTACCCCTAGACTGTACCATACATGCATACATCACTACCCCTGTGAGCCAAAACAGCAAGTCCAGCCATTTCATCGTGAACTTCCTGCGTCTGTAGCTCATGCAGGGGATTGCGGGGCTGAAGTGGCTGGCAATCCTGCATAGCTAGATCTAATACATCTGCATAGTGCATGGCGTTGCAGTGTTGAGCATGTAGTTGGGCAAAGAGTGAAAGTGGCCAGGCTGGCAATTCTGCATAGGTAGATCTAGTATATCTGCATATTGCATGGCGTTTCAGTGTTGAACTATACAGCACTCGCAGCCTGTATAGTTCAACAGTTGCAGTGTTGGGCGTGAAGTTAGGCGAAGAGTGACACCGGCCAGGCTGGATCGAAATTGTCGAAGAGAAACAAAAAGAACGCACGTTGCCGTGGCTTACGGAACAGAACACGATGAGCGAGGACGGGGAAACAGAAGGGGGAATCAGCCGCTGTTTTTCTTTTCGGCTACGAGCAGCTGTTTTTAGGCAGCTCCCCTGTCTGGCTAATCAGCCGAGCCTAAAGCAACCTAGTGCACCTTGAGGCTGATATCATCCTATTGGAATCTTTGGGTTTTGACCAGTGGAAGTCTCGTGGAGCTACCTAGAAGCTGGGACTGGTAGCTGAACAGAAAAATAGTGGAGTCAGCGAGAAACGAGGCAGTCAAGGACGAGGGGGAGGGGAGGGGGAGTAGGTGCTGCGAGGGGCTGCTGCGGTGGAATGGCACCAGTTGTCGCTTAAGCAAACGCGACAAGTCAGTGAAGGCTTCCATTTCAACTTCCTTGCCGAATTAAGCCCTAAGCAATACCTACAGCAATTGCCTTGGTTGTAAACGCTTAGTTCAAGTTATATAAAGAGAAAGATGAAGAAAGAGAGGGAGGAAGAAGGGAGGAGTTATATAAAGCGGAAGATGAGCTTCGTCTTGCTTGAAGGAATGATGCTGGGAAGGTGGGGTGAGATAGAGTTCATCTTCCTTGAAGGAAGGGAAGGTGAAGTGAGATGAACTTCATCTTCCTCGAAGGAGGGGAAGGTGCTGGGAAGGTGAAGTGAGATGAACTTCATCTTCCTTGAAGGAAGGAAAGATGCTGGGAAGGTGGGGTGAGATAGAGTTCATCTTCCTTGAAGGAAGGGAAGGTGCCGGGAAGGTGAAGTGAGATGAACTTCATCTTCCTTGAAGGAAGGGAAGGTGCTGGCAAGGTGGGGTGATATGAAGTTCATCTTCCTTGAAGGAAGGGAAGGTGCTGGCAAGGTGGGGTGATATGAAGTTCATCTTCCTTGAAGAAAGGGAAGGTGAAGTGAGATGAACTTCATCTTCCTTGAAGGAAGGGAAGGTGCTGGGAAGGTGAAGTGAGATGAACTTCATCTTCCTTGAAGGAAGGGAAGGTGCTGGGAAGGTGAAGTGAGATGAACTTCATCTTCCTTGAAGGAAGGGAAGGTGCTGGGAAGGTGAAGTGAGATGAACTTCATCTTCTTCCAAGGAAGGGTCGAGATCCTAATCCGATCACCCGGTCACACATGCAATTTTGTCATGGTGGTCATTAGACCATACCGCCAAGTGAACTTCAAGTACTTGATGTCCAGGAGCCGTGAACTACTTTAGGTGCTGGGAATGTCAAGTGAGATGAAGTTCATCTTCCTTAAAGGAAGGGAAGGTGCTGGGCCCTTTCAGTCACCCTGTAAGCTACATAGCTACTCAGCCGAGTCAGATACTGCAGATCCAGATCAAGGTAACGGATTCCTGTCGGTCTTACCACAACTCTCTCTCAGAACTGGCCGGTGCATACTGCAAGGGACTCGACAGAAAGTTGAGGGCAAATCGACGGTGGGAGTTTTGGGCGACGGTAAATAGCAGTGAAAATTGGCAATACCGCAGTAACAACCGGTATGTCCTACCCTAGTGCCGAAGACCCCCAAAATTGCAGTGAAAGTCTACCACAGGCGACAGCTTTGCTTTTAAAAAGTGTTCCATAGCAATGGGGACAACCCCACAGGTCATGCTCTGCCGTGGGCAGCAGCAGCGTTGCTTTGACAAAGGCCTCCGTAGCAATGGGGACAACCACACAGGTCATACTCTAACATGGACGACAGCGGTGACAGCTTTGCTTTGAAAAAGTGTTCCATAGCAATGGGGACAACCCCACAGGTCATGCTCTAACACGGGCGCGAAGCGGTGACGGCGTTGCATTGACGAATGGTTCTGTGGCAATGGGGACAACCACACAGGTCATGCTCTGTCATGGGCAGCGACAGCAACTAGCTTTGCCTTGACGAAGGGTTCTGTGGCAATGGGGACAACCACAAAGGTCATGCTCTGCCGTGGGCGACAGCGGTGACAGCTTTGCTTTGAAAAAGTGTTTCATAGCAATGGGGACAACCACACAGGTCATGCTCTGACATGGGCGACAGCTAGCTTTGCTTTGACGAAGGCTTCCGTAGCAATGGGGACAACCGCACAGGTCATACTCTACCATGGGCGACAGCGGTGGCGGCGTTACATTGACAAAGGGTTCTGTGGCAAAGGGGACAACCACACAGGTCATACTCTGTCATGGGCAGCGACAGCAGCTAGCTTTGCTTTGAGGAAGGGTTCCATAGCAATGGGGACAACCCCACAGGTCATAATCTACCATCTGCGCGAAGCGGTGACAGCGTTGCATTGACAAAGGGTTCTGCGGCAATGTGGACAACCACACAGGTCATGCTCTGTCATGGGCAGCGACAGCAGCTGGCATTGCTTTGACAAAGGCTTCCGCAGCAATCAGGACAACCCCACAGGTCATACTCTAACATGGGCGACAGCGGTGACAGCGTTGCTTCGACAAAGGGTTACATAGCAATAGGGACAACCCCACAGGTCATTTTCTAACATGGGCGCAAAGCGGCGACAGCCTTGCTGTGGAGAATGGGTCAAAGCCAAGAATGCTCTTGTCATCACCAAGCTGATCCTGCTGCACTTGATGGAGACACAGAGCCATGGTGATCAGCCCTGGAGCAGCGAGGGAGTCCACTGCGAGCTATACGAGACATTTGCTTCGACGCATAGTGTCAGACCAAGTAGTATATCTGCGGTACGGTTGAGATGACGCTTGTACTTTAATGGCGGATAGGCGCACGTATGCACGATCAAGATAGATAGCTGATAGCTCACGTGAGGGGTCATAGGCATGGTCATACTGTTGAACCGTTGGTATAGATTCAATCTCCCCAGCAATGGGTGTGAGGTTCATCTCAGGAGCACCAGGAGGTAACCCAATAATAAGCAAGGGCTGGACATCCTGGTTAACACGTTCAGTACGGGTGCCACCCTTAGCCACGGAGGTTGTATAGGGGAGCAGAGAAAGGGGAGCTGGCAGTATTCTATGGGCCTTGCGCAGGTGCCTGCTCTGCCCTGGCAGTACTGTTTTCGCACTGGAATATTCAGGGATGAGGGGACAGTCTATCTGGCCCAGGGCGACACTGCCCGAAAAGGTGGGAGGCTGTGGAATCACTGAATGGAATTGGCAATGGCGTGGAGATGGCCTCCGCCTACACCCGTCCTTTTGTAAGCAGTGTAGCCAGGCGGGATCATCATAGCTATGAAGAGATGGCTCCACTGAGGCGATGCAGCCCAAGTCATGCAATTGATACTGAGGAAGAGTGCTGTCCTCACAACTCATGGGGGTGAAATCTACCTCAGTGCTTCTGCGGCTCACTCCAACAATGAGCAAGGGATCAGCGTCTGAGTCATCATTGACAGGAAATATATCACAGTTGGCTGTGATTGACGATCGGGTGGCCAGGGAGAGGTGAGTAAACCCTCCCTACACATCGTCAGGGTTGCGCAGCCCTGGGAGACGGACGCCATTGCTGGTTTTGGAGGCTGATTCACCCTCATTATGAAAGTCACTGGTCTTCATGGCAGTGGCCTTTTCTTCTTGGCTAGCGCGCCCTAGAGATTGCAGTTGGCAGCTCATTGTGGTAAGGTCCAGGGGATATGCAAGGTACTGGGAGGGGTCACCAGTAGTTTGTTCTGGACTCATGCACATTACCATCATGGGGACACCTGTGGGGCGGGTGGGGTGGGGTGGGGTTTAACAGAGGGTGGGAGGCATGTGAGGCATTAGGTAGGAGAACTGGGGAGGGTGGGAGTGGATGGAGGCTGCTGGTAGGAGGGAGGTGGTGGATGGGAGGCATGCGGTAGGAGGACTGGGGGGGGAAGTAAAAAGGGGGGGGCTTTAAGTGGCTAGGGGTAGGATAGGGTAGGAGTAGGCGTAGGGTAGGAGTAGGAGTAGGGGTAGGGTAGGAGTAGGATTAGGAGTAGGGTAGGAGTAGGGCTACGGGTAGGGTAGTAGTAGTGACTAGGGGTAGCTAGGGGTAGGGGTAGGGGCCAAGGGTAGGGTAGGAGTTGGAGTTGGAGTAGGGTAGGGTAGGAGTACGGCTAGGGTAGGAGTAGGAGGAGTGACTAGGGGCAGGTAGGAGTAGGAGTAGTGACTAGGGGTAGGTAGGGGTAGGGGCTAGGGGTAGGGTAGGGGTAGTAGTAGTAGTAGTAGTAGTAGTAGTAGTAGTAGTAGTAGTAGTAGTAGTAGTAGTAGTGGTAGTGGTAGTAGTAGTAGTTGTGGTGGTGGTGGTGGTGGTGGTGGTGGTGATGGTGGTGGTAGTAGTAGTATTATTAGTATTAGTATTAGTATTAGTATTAGTATTAGTAGCAGGAGTAGGGTAGGAGTAGTCGTAGGCCGGTGCGTAGGGGGCATATGGTGGGGTATAGGGTGGGGCAGTGGGAGTGGATTGGAGCCAAGTGGCTGGGGGAGCAGGTAGCGATTAAGGGGTAGGGGTGTAGGCCAGTATGGGGCATGCTGGGGGAGGAGGGTGGAGCACGTATTGGAACAACAGGGTATGCCAGACCAGTACCAATCGTAACTTGTACCACTAGTCCACTACCCCTTGTGACCAGGACAGATGAGCCACCAGTCCAGGTCTGTAGAGACGGAGGCAAGGAGATTGTTACGCAAGGGATCAAGAGACAGGCACCGAGGACCGAGGAACGACCGGACGAGGGAACAAGGGACCGAGGACCAAGGGATCAAGGGATCGACGGATAGGGGACGAAGAACGAGGGATAGGGGAAGCAGGTAACGACAAACGAGAGAAAGAGGTGTCGTGGGACAGGGGTGCGAGTGAACGAGGGAATCGGGTGGACGAGGGATCAAGGGACGAGACCACCCAGAGGACTTAAATTTCGCGTTCGCCCCCCCCTTTCCGAATTATAAACGCCAGCTATGTGAACTCTGGTGAAACTTCGACCTGAATTTATAAGTTCACCACGAACGAGCGGTGTTCGCAACTTTGCAGGTCGCAGTTTGAGTTTGTGTTTGAACTTGCGTTTGAGCTTTTGACTTCAATTCTAGCTCGTGCTTAAGCTTGCGCTTCACTTGATGCTCGAGTTTGGGAGATAATACCGAGCAGCGGCTAGCTCTTCGATCTATCAGCTGCGCTCCCTGGCAGATACAGAAGGTTGTTTGCTCTCAACCAGAGGTGATGTTCTTACCATAGCGAGAGTGAAAGACCAGGCGCTTGGAGAGACTCTGGGACGACTGTTGAAAGAACAGTAAAAAGCGCACGCGAGAGAGTGCAAATGTGGCTTAAGGAACGGAGAACTGAACTGAAATTCATGCTGAACTAATTTTCGTGTTCAGGTTCAGGGCGTGAATTCTGAATAGTAGGCCAGAGTTGGCCTGGCGTGTGCTTAGAGCGTGTTTCTGACCGACCCCTGGGACCGAACCTGGCAGAAAAATCAGTGGCAGGCTTTTGAATTTCCGATGCCAGTTACTAGCAACCTTTTCCGATGCTGCTTCAATTCATACTTGTTTTTCGAACGAAGTCGCAGCCCCCTTGCTCCCCACGCGCTTATTTCCGACAACGAGTAAATATGGAGGCGTGATCCTCTAGATCCAAGTCGAGGCACCTGCCAGGCTGGCAGATCGTGAGGACCCCCAGGTCTGCATCCTGAAACGCAACCACTTGTACAGCCTCGGTCCTCAGACGCAACTAATTTAGGTCGTAGCATGTGCCCTGAGACGCTAGAGCTATGTAAACAAGTTCAAGTCCTGAGACCAACCGAACCAGCGTAGCCTGCTACCAGAGTATAACAGAATATATGGATGAGCACTGCAGCCTCGTGTAGTCGAGTTAGCAAAAGACTGGATCACAGAAAGAATGCAAAAGAAGAAGAAGATAAATTAAATGATAACAAGAAAATATATTCAATACAAACAAGGATTTGTCCGCGTTTACATTTTCTGGCAACGTTTTTTACTGCCGAAGATGGGGAGCAGCTGAATTGCTGGCTGAAGCTATGTAACCAAGTTCAAGTGCAAAAGAACATACAGTAAGATGAATGGTTGGCCAGTACTACCCAGTAGCCACGCTTTTTGTTTTAGATTCCTGGGGTTGCTATACACAAGCATAGGTAATAAATGAAACAATGAAATACACAAATACTTTGTTCGCGTTTACTTTTTTTACTGTTATTTGTTTTTACTGCCGAAGACGACGAGCTATGTAACCCTTGAGCAGCCAAACTGCTGGCTGGAGCTATGTAACCAAGTTCAAGTTTTGGCTGGATAGGAGGGTTCTGAGTTCGGCCAGGCGTGCATGCATGATGGAACAGCATGCCACTCAGTATCATATGCCCCAACAACCCGTTTCGACGAATGGCTCAATGGTTAAGCTCCTTGAACAAAGGTCCCGGGTTCGAATTCCTACGGATGCGCTTTAGTTTTCGCGGTCGCTGTCAACCGCCATGATAGCTTTGTCCAAGTGAAGTAGCAGCCCGTTCCCTACCACAGTAAGACGGGGGCTCCCTTACTGCCACGCCCAACCAGGCGTTATCGTGACTTTTTATGCCCAAAACATAGACCTTAGAGCTGGTGGAGCTTGCTCTGTTCCAACCACAAATCTAGGTATGCACGAGGCATGGCATCCATAGAAGTTCTGAGTGCTGCCAGGCTGGCATGCAACAGCCTGGCACTGGCATGAGAGAGCCGAGGCGCGGAACCTTTCGCGCTAGCCACCAAGCTGATTTCACCGTGGCGATCTGAGATCAGATCTACGATGTGACCGGCGATCTGATGTGAGATCTGGTCTGAGACGTATAGAGGATTAGCAGTCAAGTCAGGCGGGGTCTTAGTAGCTGCAATGTCAAGGGTTGGCTCAGTTGTGTCGAATGTGGGTAGACCAGCACGCAAGACTTCATCACCAACATACGTGGATTCATCACGGGGGTGAGCTTTCGCTGCGCCCATCTGCTGCTGTTGTTGTTGTTGCTGCCTACGTATCTCCACCAAGACCTCCTGGGACTCATCGGCAGGGTATTCTTGAGTTGCGACAAACTGCTGTTGCTGCTGCCGGTGTCTAAGTATCTCCACCAAGGCCTCCTGAGACTCATCACCAGGGTGTTTTTCAGTCGCGGGTAACTGCTGCTGCTCCTGCTGCTGCTGTTGTTGCTGCCTACGTATATCCACAAAGACCTCCTGGGACTCATCGGCAGGGTATTCTTGAGTTGCGCCCACCTGCTGCTGCTGTCGTTGCTGCTGCCTACGTATCTCCACCAATACCTCCTGAGACTCATCACCAGGGTGTTCTTCACTTGCAGCTAACTGCTGCTGCTGCTGTCGTTGTTGTTGACGCTGTTGCTGCCCAAGTACCTCCAGCAGGGCCTCCTGTGCTATGGATGCCATATTCACATCCTCGTGTCCTGAGGCGAGTAACTTGAAAAGATTAAGAACACCTGGCAGGTTCCGTATGGAGCTTAAATCCAGTGCTCCGTCTTCAGAGCCACCCACCACCTCCTGTGCAGGGGCGACCACAGGGCCAATATCTAGTGCCTCATCTTCAGACCCGCCCACCACTACCTGCCCAATGGCGCCCACCTCGCCAATATCCAGTGCCCCCTCTACATAGCTACCCACCATTTCTTGTCTAGTGGCAGACAAATAGCCTAAATGTAGCACCCCATCTTCAGAATAATCCACCACCTCCTGTGCAGTGGCGCCCACAGGGCCAATATCCAGTGCCCCCTCTACATAGCCACCCACCATTTCATGCACAGTGGCAGACACATAGCCTAAATCCAGCACCCCATCTTCAGACCCGCCCACAACCTCCTGCCCAATGGCGCCCACAGGGCCTAAATCCAGCACCCCATATTCAGAGCCATCCACCACAACCTGTCCAGTGGCAGGCAGAGAGCCTACATACAGCATCCCCTCTCCATAGCTACCCACCATTTCTTGTCCAGTGGCAGGCAGAGAGCTTAAATCAAGTACCCCATCTCCATAGCTACCCACCACCTCCCGCCCAACGGCGCCCACATGGCCAATATCTAGTGCCTCCTCTCCATAACCAATCACGTGGCTGTGGTTTGATGCGAAGGCAACATCTGTGCCCCCCTCAGCATGTGCACCTTGTGCACCAGAGGGGATAGGGCTGTAGGGTAATGTGAACGCAACATCTGTGATCCCCTCTGCATGCGCACCTTGTGCACCAGAGGGATAAGGGCTGGAGGTTGATGCGAAGGCAACATCTGTGCCCCCCTCAGCATGTGCACCTTGTGCACCAGAGGGGATAGGGCTGTAGGGTAATGTGAACGCAACATCTGTGATCCCCTCTGCATGCGCACCTTGTGCACCAGAGGGATAAGGGCTGGAGGTTGATGCGAAGGCAACATCTGTGCCCCCCTCTGCAGATGTACCTTTTGTACAAGAGGGGTCAGGGCTGTAGGGTAATGTGAACGCAACATCTGTGATCCCTTCTGCATGTGCACCTTGTGCACCAGAGGGGAGAGGGCTGGAGGTTGATGCGAAGGCAACATCTGTGCCCCCCTCTGCAGATGTACCTTTTGTACAAGAGGGGTCAGGGCTGGAGGATAATGAGAACCCAACATCTGTGATCCCTTCTGCATGTGCACCTTGTGAACCAGAGGGATCAGGGCTGTAGGGCAATGTGAACGCAACATCTGTGCCCCCTTCTGCATGGGTACCTTGTGCACCAGAGGGGAGAGGGCTGGAGGTTGATGCGAAGGCAACATCTGTGCCCCTTTCTGTATGTGTAACTTGTGTACTATAGGGATCAGGGCTGGAGGGTAATGTGAACGCAAAATCTGTGTCCCATCCCGGAGCTGGAGGTGGCACACGAGACGGACCAGGGCTGGATGTTGATGCAAAGTATGCATGGGTAGCATGTGTGCCACAGAGGTAAGGGCTGGAGGGTAATGTGAACGCAAAATCTGTGCCCCATCCCGCAGCTGCAGCTGGTACAATGGAGGGACCCTGGAGCATGGACCCTTTTACACCTGGAGCTGATACCCGAGAGGAACCAGGGCCGACAGTTGGTGCAGCAGAATGATCTGTACCCCATCCCGCAGCTGCAGCTGGTACAATGGAGGGACCCTTGGTGTAGGTTGATGCAAGCGCAAAATCTGTGCCCCATCCCAAACCTGGAGCTGATACCCGAGAGGAACCAGGGCCGACAGTTGGTGCAGCAGAATGATCTGTACCCCATCCTGCAGCTGGAGCTGGTACAATGGAGGGACCTGCGGTGTAGGTTGATGCAAACGAATTATCTGTGCCCCATCCCACACCTGGAGCTGATACCCGAGAGGAACCAGGGCCGGCAGTTGGTACAGCAGAATGATCTGTACCCCATCCCGCGGCTGGAGCTGGTACAATGGAAGGGCCTGTGGTGTAGGTTGATGCAACGTAATTATGCGTGCCTCCTTCTGTAGCTGGAGCTGGTACACTAGTGGGACCAGGGCTGGCACTTGATGCAGCATGATTAGGTGTGCCCCATCCCGCACCTGGAGCTGGTACAATGGAAGGGCCTGTGGTGTAGGTTGATGCGACGTAATTATGCGTGCCTCCTTCTGTAGCTGGAGCTGGTACACTAGTGGGACCAGGGCTGGCACTTGATGCAGCATGATTAGGTGTGCCCCATCCCGCACCTGGAGCTGGTACAATGGAGGGACCTGTGGTGTAGGTTGATGCGACGTAATTATGCGTGCCTCCTTCTGTAGCTGGAGCTGGTACACTAGTGGGACCAGGGCTGGCACTTGATGCAGCATGATTAGGTGTGCCCCATCCCGCACCTGGAGCTGGTACAATGGAAGGGCCTGTGGTGTAGGTTGATGCGACGTAATTATGCGTGCCTCCTTCTGTAGCTGGAGCTGGTACACTAGTGGGACCAGGGCTGGCACTTGATGCGACGTAATTATGTGCAACCCCTTCTGTAGCTGGTACCCTAGAGGGTCCTGTGGTGTAGGTTGATGCATCGTTATAAGGTGCACCCCCTTCTGTAGCGGGTAACTGAACGGGGTTGGGACTGACGGTTGATGCAATGTTATTATGCGTACCCCTTTCTGTACCTGTAGCTGGTACCCGAGAGGGATTGGGACTGGCGTAGGATGCAGCGTTGTTATGCATACCCCCTACTGTTGCTGGTACCCGAGAGGGATTGGGACTGGGCTGGCGGCTGACCCTTCCCAACAAACTCATGGCCTGATCACGCAATGCATGAAGAGCGGCTTGTCTTGCGGGGCTACTGTGTCTAGGGCTTTTCAGCTTCAGATGGGGCAGCTCTGATCGACGGTTGGAGGGTGAGGTGGGGTTGTTTATGGTGGAGGGGTGGGGCAAACTGTGATCTGCTGTACTGCTCCCTAGACTGTGGTGTGATATATTGTGGCCTATACAGTGATCTGCTGTACTGTGCCCTACACTATGATCTTCTGTACTGTGAGTTGTACTGTGATATGCTGTACTGTGACCTACACTAAGATCTTCTGTACTGTGATTTGTAGTGTGATATGCTGTACTGTGCCCTACACTATGATCTTCTGTTCTGTGATTTGTACTGTGATATGCTGCACTGTGCCCTACACTATGATCTTCTGTACCGTGAGCTGTACTGTGATCTGCTGTTCTATGCCCTACACTTTGACCTGCTGTACTGTGAGCTGTACTGTGATCTGCTGTTCTATGCCCTACACTTTGACCTGCTGTACTGTGCCCTATACTATGATCTGCTGTACGGTGCCCTACACCGTGATCTGCTGTACTGTGATTTGCTGCCCTGTGCCCTGTACTGTGATCTTCTGTACTATGAGCTATACTGTGATCTGCTGTACTGTGATCTGTACTGCGCCTTATATATGTATCGTGATCCTGTGGCCCGTACTGTGAACCATGCTGTGAGCTATAAGGTGCTTGTGAGCTGTAAGGTACCTGTGAGCTAGGTAGGGGTGAGGCTTCCACATAGTAGTTCATAGGGGCTTGGGATTGGGAGGCTCCAATGCCTAGTACTACACCATGCACCATATGGGATGAGTTTGAGCTGGGTGGGAGTGAGGCCCCCACAGAGTAATGCATAGGGGATTGGGATTGGGAGGCTCCAATGCCTAGTACTACACCATGCACCATATGGGATGAGCTGGGTGGAGGTGATGCCTCCACATAGTAGTGCATAGGGGATTGGGAGGCATCAATGTCTAACAGTCCACCAGGCACCATACCAAATGATTGTGCGCTGGGTGGGTCTTGTGGCCGTTCTGTGCCATTTGATTGTGGGCTGGGTGGGGGTAAGGCTTCAGTGCCCGACCCCCCAGAGGGTTGTACCACACCAAAGGAGTGCGAGCTGGGCTGGGGTAAGGCTAGACAGTCTGGCCTAACATCGAAATGTACTACATCGTAGGACTGTGAGTTGGATGGGGGTGCGCCTTCACGGTCTAACACACTGCTATCTTCTAAATATGAGTGTGAGTTGGGTGGGGGTGAGCCTTCGCAGTCTACCACGCTGCAATCTCCTAAATATAAACTCGAGTTGGGTGGGGGTGAGCCTTCGCGGCCTAACACACTGCCATCTCCTAAATAGGGCTGTGGGTTAGGTGGGGGTGAGCCTTTGGGGGTTACCACGCTGCCATCTCCCACATAGGAAAGTGGGTTGGGTGGGGGTGAGCCTCCACGGTCAAATACGCTGCCATCTCCTAAATATGATTGTGAGTTGGGTGGGGGTGAGCCTTCGCAGTCTAACACGCTGCCATCTACTTCACCGCCTGATTGTGTGTTGGGTGATGCAGCACTGCTGGACAACATCCTTCCCTGTATCTCACCACCAGATAGTGTGTTGGGTGCGGCGCCAAGGCCCAACATACCTCCCTCCATCAGACCACCAGATAGTGTGTTTGATGAGGCTCCACCGTCCAACATACCTCCCTCCATCACACCACCAGATAGGGTGTTGTGTGAGGCTCTACCGCCCAACATACCACCATCTACCACTCCATAATGTTGTGAGTTGGGTGAGGTCGCAACACCACCCAACATACCACCATCTACCACAGCACCATGGTGTGTGTTGGGTGAGGTCGCAACACCGCCCAACATACCACCATCTACCACAGCACTATGGTGTGGGTTGGGTGAGGCAACACCGCCCAACATACCACCATCTACCACAGCACCATGGTGTGGGTTGGGTGAGGCAACACCGCCCAACATACCACTACCTACCACTCCACCAGATTGTGAGTTGGGTGAGGTCGCAAGACTGCTCAACACCCCTCCCTCAACAACAACACTACCAGTAGGGGGATCTGAGAATTGGATGCTCAGGCTAGGGGGGCCAGTACCAAACTGCATGCCTCGATGTGTAGTGCCACTACTGGATTGTACATGAACACCCGTACGGCTAGGGGGGCCAGTACCAAACTGCATGCCTCGATGTGTAGTGCCACTACTGGATTGTACCTGAACACCCGTACGGCTAGGGGGGCCAGTACCAAACTGCAGGCCTAGATGTGCAGTGCCGCTACCGGATTGTTCCTGACCACCTGTACGGCTAGGGGGGCCAGTACCAAACTGCAGGCCTAGATGTGTAGTGCCGTTACCGGATTGTTCCTGACCACCTGTACGGCTAGGGGGGCCAGTACCAAACTGCAGGCCTAGATGTGTAGAACCGCTACCGGATTGTTCCTGACCACCTGTACGGCTAGGGGGGCCAGTACCAAACTGCAGGCCTAGATGTGTAGTGCTGCTACCGGAATGTATCTTGCCACCTGTACGGCTACCACCAACTTTACAAAGGGGGCTTAGGGTTGAGAGGCCTCTGGGGAGGGGCAGGTTTAAGAGGCTACATGGGGGGCTTTGGTCGGGGAGACCATTGGGGGGGCTTGGAGCTGAGTGGCTACTAAGGGGGCTTTGGTGGGGGAGGCAACTGGGGGGGCTTGGGGTTGAACGGCTACTAGGGGGCCATGGGGTGGAGAGAGGCTCCTCAAACCATAAACCTGGTGTTTTGGGTGATGACGCCTGACCTGCAGCAAGAGGGAGAAGGCAGGTGATCAGGAGAATGAGGTGATGAGTGGTTGGGGAAGGTGGAGGAAGGTGGTGGTAGCAGTAGTAGGTGGTGGTAGCTCTGGTAGAAGGTGGTCATGAGTAGTTGATGATGGTGGAGGTGGAGGAAGGTGGTGGTAGCAGTAGTAGGTGGTGGTAGCTCTGGTAGAAGGTGGTGATGAGTAGTTGATGATGGTGGAGGTGGAGGAAGGTGGTGGTAGCAGTAGTAGGTGGTGGTAGCTCTGGTAGAAGGTGGTCATGAGTAGTTTGATTGATGGTGGAAGGTGGAGGAAGGTGGTGGTAGCAGTAGTAGGTGGTGGTAGCTCTGGTAGAAGGTGGTCATGAGTAGTTGATGATGGTGGAGGTGGAGGAAGGTGGTGGTAGCAGTAGTAGGTGGTGGTAGCTCTGGTAGAAGGTGGTCATGAGTAGTTGATGATGGTGGAGGTGGAGGAAGGTGGTGGTAGCAGTAGTAGGTGGTGGTAGCTCTGGTAGAAGGTGGTCATGAGTAGTTGATGATGGTGGAGGTGGAGGAAGGTAGTGGTAGCAGTAGTAGGTGGTGGTAGCTCTGGTAGAAGGTGGTCATGAGTAGTTGATGATGGTGGAGGTGGAGGAAGGTGGTGGTAGCAGTAGTAGGTGGTGGTAGCTCTGGTAGAAGGTGGTCATGAGTAGTTGATGATGGTGGAGGTGGAGGAAGGTGGTGGTAGCAGTAGGAGGTGGTGGTAGCTCTGGTAGAAGGTGGTCATGAGTAGTTGATGATGGTGGAGGTGGAGGAAGGTGGTGGTAGCAGTAGTAGGTGGTGGTAGCTCTGGTAGAAGGTGGTCATGAGTAGTTGATGAAGGTGGTGTGAGGCGGAGGTGGTGATGAGTAGTTGATGATGGTGGAGATGGAGGAAGGTGGTGGCAGATGGTGCGTTGGGTTCAGACGCCTGACCTGCAGCAGGGGGGAGATGGCAAGTGATCAGGTGAATGAGGTGATGA
The DNA here is from genome assembly GCA_022414725.1 of Microglena sp. YARC. Classification (NCBI taxonomy): domain Eukaryota; kingdom Viridiplantae; phylum Chlorophyta; class Chlorophyceae; order Chlamydomonadales; family Chlamydomonadaceae; genus Microglena; species Microglena sp. YARC. The sequence continues at coordinate 14,393 of JAJSRW010000023.1, read as the reverse complement.
GTGGTTGAGAAAGGCGGGGGAAGGTGGTGGTAGCAGTAGGAGGTGGTGGTCGCTCTGGTAGAAGGTGGTGATGAGCAGTTGCGGAAGGTGGAGTGGGGAGGAGGAAGGTGGTGGTAGTTGGTGCCTTGCTTGAAGGCGCCTGACCTGCAGCAGAGGGAGAGGCAGGTGATCAGGAGAATGTGGTGATGAGTGGTTGAGGAAGGTGGTGGAAGGTGGTGGTAGCTCTGGTATAAGGTGGTGATGAGTAGTTGATGAAGGTGGAGTGAGGTGGAGGTGGTGATGAGTGGTTGAGGAAGGTGGTGGAAGGTGGTGGTAGCTCTGGTATAAGGTGGTGATGAGTAGTAGATGAAGGTGGAGTGAGGTGGAGGTGGTGATGAGTGGTTGAGGAAGGTGGTGGAAGGTGGTGGTAGCTCTGGTATAAGGCGGTGATGAGTAGTAAATGAAGGTGGAGTGAGGTGGAGGTGGTGATGAGTGGTTGAGGAAGGTGGGTGGTGGAAGGTGGTGGTAGCTCTGGTATAGAAGAGTGGTGATGAGTAGTTGATGAAAGGTGGAGTGAGGTGAGGTGGTGATGAGTGGTTGAGAAGGTGGTGGAAGGTGGTGGTAGCTCTGGTATAAGACGTGGTGGTGTTGATGAAGGTGGAGTGAGGTGGAGGTGGTGGTGGATGAGGTGAGTGGGTTGAGGTGTGATGGAGTGGGAGGTGAGAAGGTGAGTGAGGTGGAGGTGGTGATTGAGTGGGTTGATGAAGGTGGAGTGAGGTGGAGGTGGTGATGAGTGGTTGATGAAGGTGGAGTGAGGTGGAGTGGTGATGAGTGAAGGTTTGATGAAGGTGGAGTGAGGTGGAGGTGGTGATGAGTGGTTGATGAAGGTGGAGTGAGGTGGAGGTGGTGATGAGTGGTTGAGGAAGGTGGTGGAAGGTGGTGGTAGCTCTGGTATAAGGTGGTGATGAGTAGTTGATGAAGGTGGAGTGAGGTGGAGGTGGTGATGAGTGGTTGATGAAGGTGGAGTGAGGTGGAGGTGGTGATGAGTGGTTGATGAAGGTGGAGTGAGGTGGAGGTGGTGATGAGTGGTTGATGAAGGTGGAGTGAGGTGGAGGTGGTGATGAGTGGTTGATGAAAGTGGAGTGAGGTGGAGGAAGGTGGTGGCAGTAAGTGCCTTGCTTGAAGACGCCTGACCTGCTGTGGCAGAGTGAGGGCAGGGGAATGAGTGATGAATGGTGGAGTGGTTTGAGGAAGGTGAAGGAAGGTCGTGGTAAAGCAGTAGCAGGTGGTGATGAGTAGTTGATGATGGTGGAGGTGGAGGAAGGTGGTGGTAGCAGTAGCAGGTGGTGGTAGCAGTGGTAGTTGGTGGTGATGAGTAGTTGATGATGGTGGAGGTGGAGGAAGGTGGTGGTAGTTGGTGCTTTGGGTTAAGACGCCTGACCTGCAGCAAGAGGGAGAAGGCAGGTGATCAGGAGAATGAGGAGATGAGTGGTTGAGGAAGGTGGAGGAAGGTGGTGGTAGCAGTAGTAGGTGGTGGTAGCAGTGGTAGGTTGGTGGTGATGGAGTAGTTTGAGGAAGGTGGTGGTAGCAGTAGTAGGTGGTGGTGGCAGTGGTAGGTGGTGGTGATGAGTAGATGAGGAAGGTGGTGGTAGCAGTAGTAGGTGGTGGTAGCAGTGGTAGGTGGTGGTGATGAGTAGTTGAGGAAGGTGGTGGTAGCAGTAGTAGGTGGTGGTGATGAGTAGTTGAGGAAGGGGGTGGTAGCAGTAGTAGGTGGTGGTAGCAGTGGTAGGTGGTGGTGATGAGTAGTGGAGGAAGGTGAAAAAAGAAAAAAGAAAAGTGATTAGCTCGTGTTTACATTTACCTGGTAATATTTTCGAAGGTTATGATAATGATAACGCCTGGTGGGGCGTGGTGTTAAGGGAGCCCGTCGTACACGGGTGGGGAGCAGTCTCCTACCTCAACTGGCCAAACTGTCAGAATGCTCAGGCAAAATTCTCAATTTTGAGATTCGAGGAACTACAAAGTGTTTTGAAAACAAAAACAACATGAACTGCTGAATGGCTTTAACTAAATGTTTTTGGAGGTTACTGTCAAAGTCAGCAGCAACTTAGCAGATGATTTGAATTGACTGTCGTAGGTTGTACTTTGTACCTCTACTTTCTCAGGCAAAATGTACGACAATTCTCACAGAATTCTCGAATGCAGACCACAAATCTGATATACAAACTACTACCAGAAATCCAAATCTGATATACAAACTACTACCGAATCCAAATCTGATATAAAAACTACGACCGAAATCCAAATCATGCGCTGAATTGATTGTTTTTCATGTCTAACTTAGAATTTGAATGTCCGACTTGAATTTGAATTTGAATTTGAAAGTCCAACTTGAATTTGTATGTCTGAATTTTACTTTGAATGTCCGACTTTTAATTTGAATATCCGACTTTTAATTTGAATGTCAAACTTGAATTTGAATGTCCAGCTTGAATTTGAAAGTCCAACTTGATCTGCACTGACTTACTTGGACTGTACCTTAGGGACTGTGTTGTACTGCCAAGACGCAGTGAATGGCTTGGACTAGGCCCTTCAAGCTGCGTTGGCAAACCCACATTGGCTTGGCTTGGGCGTGATGGGGAGAGACCTCCAGGCAGGGGTTGAAATTGGCGTGGGCTAAGCCCCCCAATCTGTGCTGTGGCACCGGCTGTGGCTTGGCTTAGCTGAGATGGGGAGAGTCTGGGAGGCCAGGAGGTGACGGTGTAATGAAGATGGTTTGGGCTAGACCCCCCTACAACCTGTGCTGAGTAGTGTGGATCGGCTTGGCTTGGCTGTGGTGGGGAGAGACCTGGACTGAGGGGTGCGACAATTAGTTCAAATTGGCGTGGGCTAGGCCCCCCAGCCTGTGCTGTAGCATCCACCGTGGCTGGGCCTGGGCGCGGTGGGGAGAGACCCGGTCTCTGAGATGTGGGGCTGGGGTCATATTGGTGTGGGCTAAGCCCCCTAGCCTGTGCTGAGAAGTGTAGCTTGGCCTGGCTTAGGTTAGGCCCCCAATCATATGATGTAGCACGTGAATTGGCTTGGCTAGGATGTGGTGGGGAGATACCCATCCTCTGGGGGGTGGAGGTGGGTTGACTTTGGTGTGGGCTAGGCCCCCAGCCTGTCCTGAGTAGTGTGGGGATTGTCCGCTTGGCTTGGACGCATCTCGATCGGGGAGAGACGCTTGAATGCAGGTTTTGCGGATGTGGGTTGACTTTCGTGTGGGCTAGGCCCCCACGCGCGCTGTCCTGAGTAGCGTTGGATAGGCTTTGGCTTGGCCGAGATGTGGAGAGACCTCCTCTTCCAGTGGAGGTAGTGGGGTCATGTTGGCGTGGGCTAGGCCCCCCTATCTGTACGATCGCACCCACATTGGCTTGGCTTGATCGTGGTGGCGAGAGGCCCAGTCTTCGAGTGGAGGTAGTGGGCTCATGTTGGTTTAGCTCCAGTAGCTGATTGTGAGAGAGGAACTTAATGGATTGAGGTGTAGTGGATGTGGATGTGGCGATGGTGGCAGTTGACGGAAAGTGCTGCATTAACGATTGGTGCGGAGTGGATGTGGCACTGGTGGAAGCTGACGGGAAGCTGAGTTGCTTGGTGGATTGGTGCGGAGTGGATGTGGCACTGGTGGAAGCTGACGGGAAGCTGAGTTGCTTGGTGGATTGGTGCGGAGTGGATGTGGCACTAGTGGAAGCTGACGGGAAGCTGAGTTGCTTAGTGGATTGGGGATGCGTGGATGTGGTGTTGGTGGCAGTGGATAGGAAGGGTTGGCTTATGGACTGGTGCAAAGTGGACGTGGCACTGGTGGAAGCTGACGGGAAGGGTTGCTTGGTGGATTGGTGAGGCGTGGATGTGGCGCTAGTGGGGGCTGTCGGGTCCTGCCCTAATTTTGATTGGCCCCCTAGAGTAGTCGACTGGCCCTGCTCTAAAATACCCAACAGAGCAGAGGGTGCTTGGGTTGGTTGGGTTGGTTGGGTTGGTTGGTTGGGGTGGTTGGGGTGGTTGTGGTAAAATGCAGGTTGGCCTCCAGATTTTGCTGGTGTGGTCTGTACACGGTAGCAGGAGGGGTCAAAGGGAAGCTGTCCAGCAGCTGCTGTGGCAACAGGGGGTGGGTTAGACACTAGTTTGTGGCTCACGCTCGCTTTGGCTGGCGTGGTGTGCAGCCTCCAATTAGTAGGTGGGGTCGAAGGGAAGCTGCCCAGCAGCTGCTGTGGCAGCGGGGGTTGGGTCAGGTGGCTGTGTCCGACTCACGCTCGCTTTGGCTGGCGTGGAGTGCACCCCATAGTAGGTGGAGTCAAAGGGAAGCTGCCCAGCAGCTGCCGTGGCAGCAGGGGTTGGGTCAGATGGCTGTGTCCGTCCCACACTCGCTTTGGCTGGCGTGATTTGTACTCCATAGTACAATGGGTCAAAGGGAAGCTGCCCAGCAACTGCTTGTGGTAGCAGGAACTGCTGTGATATTTGATACTTGCACTGTGCCGGGTGGCTTGCTAGTCGAGGGAGGGCCTAGCCCATAGAAACTATCGTTGGTGCTGCTGTTAGTACCACTCGTGACATGAGCGATGGCAGTTGGCTTGGCCTCGTTGGTGCTGCTGGCAGCCAAGGGGGAGCGTACATCTTTCAATGCATTGGTTATGTAGTCAACAGGCTGTCGGGAGAAATCAGCTTCACTGATCCCATGCATAGGGAAGGGGTGAGGAGAAGGGTGGGGCGCGGCACTTGGGGCCCCACCCACACCATGAGGGGTGCGGGAGGGGAGAGAGGAAGAGTATTGAGCTTGTGGGGAGAGACGAGGATCTTGACCAGCGCTTCTAGTGCCACCCACAGCATGAGGGGTACGGGAGGAGGGAGAGGGTTGAGCTTGTGGGGAGAGATAAGGATCTTGACCCGCGCTTCTAGCGCCACCCACACCATGAAGGGTGCGGGAGGAGGGAGAGGAAGAGGGTTGAGCTTGCGAGAAATCAGCTTCACTTGGTGCCGCCATTCAGAGGGAAGGGTTTAGGAGAATGGTGGGGTGCGGCACTTGTGAAGGATGATGGGGGTGGGGTGGAGCACTTGGGGTGCGGTGCGGCACTTGGTGGGGTGCGGCAATTGGGGAGGGATGGGAATTGTCAGGATGACGATATAAAGAGTTTGGGGGTTCTGCATAGCGGCTAGCTTCTGAGGGTGTGGGAGGAGGAAGAGGGATTTGAGCTCTGAAGGAATGCTGAATATCTTGACCCACTCCAATACTAGCAGCGCTCACACCACCCACACCATGAGGGATACGGGAGGAGGGAGAGGAAGAGGGTTGACCTTGTGGGGAGGGATGAAGATCTTGACCCGCGCTTCTAGCACCACCCACACCATGAGAGTTGCAGGAGGAGGGAGAGGAAGAGGAAGATGGTCGAGTTTGTGAGGAGGGATGAGGATATTGACTAGCTTGGCCATCAGGGGTGGGGTTGGGAGGAGGAGGATGCTGAGAGGATGCTGATGCTGAAAGGGAGGCAGGTTGTGGAGGGAGGGGAAGGGAGAATGTGGAGGGGGGTGGGGGAGATGAGGCAGGGGCTAGCCTGGTAGGGCTAGCGCAACTATTGCGGGGTGGGACCTGACCTGAGGTACTGTGGTATACATGCGCTTGCATACTAGCGTAAGGATCTTGATACTGTGGATGTGAGGGGGGGAAGCTAGAGGATGGAGGGGCTGGCCTGTTAGGGCTGCCGCTGCTGCTGTGGGGTGGGACTTGACCTGTGCCAGTGTGGGATACACGAGCGTGCATACCCGCGCCAGGATCTAGAGCTGCCTACTAGCACCACTGCTTCTGCAGCACCAACGATTATCTCCACCACCACCACCACCACGGCTTCCCACCACCACCATATACCACCACTCCACCTCCACTAGCTGCTAAACTACCACCACACCACCTCCATTCACCACACTCGCCCACCACACCACCACGGACTTCCACCACCACTAGCTGCTCTAACTCACCCACACTGCCACTCCCACCACCACCACTAGGGTTGCATATCTCCTTCAGGAAGCTACACCGGATGATCCGCTGACTAGGCTTTTCACGTGGGCGCTCAGGCGGTGCATCAGGCAGTACATCCGAGACCGAAACCATCTTGGCACGAAGCTGGGGGTCAATACGCCTGGCAAAGGACCGGCCTGCTTGCGCCGCCGGAGGCTGGGGACCTAGCCGCCGCCAGGACAGCGTCCAAGGTTGCCTGGTTGAACTTGGTTGCGATGACTCAGCGGGGGGCTACTGGGTCCCTCTCAGGAAGGCCCCGCCCCTCCCATCCCTCTCAGTAACCTCCCACACCACCTGCTTCATGTACCCCCCTGATTTGGTGATTTGATCCGGTTCTGGAGCTACTTGACGTATGTGCGTCATGAGCGTATCCACCACGCGTTGCCATCCAAGGTTGTCATTTGTGTTTCGCCGCCCCCTGTACGACATAGCAAAGCTTCTGCTTTGCACTGCCGCCATCCCCGCCCCATGCCAGTTCGCAGTTGGGGGTTTGAGGGGAGCGAAGGGACAGCTTGAACAGGAGGCCCCCCCTTAATCTGGGTCTCTGCGCCCCATCGTGGGTATCTTGTTGGTGAGGGCGTATGCTTTGGGCTAGGCCCCCCCTTGCTGGTAGCTGCAGCTGCCACCCTGACATTTTGAATCTGCGCCAGCTCAGCGCGAATGCTGTTCATTAGGCTCTTTACCTCTGCAGACTGCAATGTACTGGCGTCTGAGTTGGCTGTAAGGGGGCCTAGCCCAAGGCCCCCCAGGTTGCCCCCTTCACCCGTCATATCAGAGGTGGGTGGTGGCATGCCGTCAGTAGAGGTGCTAGCTGGAGTTGTGGTGCTGACCAGCTCAAGCATTGTGTGGTTGGGTAGAGGAGCAGAGGAAGTTGGAATCTGTGAAGAAGCTACCCTACAGTCTCAAACACCTAGGGTTGCGTGTCGGACCTATCTGGCCACTTGGTCGCACTAGATACTTTCGGTACCAACCCTGCAGGCTGTCAGCCAGCTCACCATGCTCAGATCAAGTCCAGGCTGGTCCAGATTGGGGTTCAGTGTGGGTGGTGGGTGGGGTGGGGTGGTACGGGGAAGTGGTAAAAGGGCAGGAGCCCTCCGTCGGTGATGCCCCTGGAGCCTTCCATGACTAGGGTTCTGTCTACAGCCTGCTTTGGACTAGGCCCCCCTTGGCCTTGCACTTGCTGTTTGCCCTTCTTCAAAACGCAGCTGCAGGCCTGTGAGGGTAGCTGCTGCATGGCTATTTCCCCTAAAACGGGGAGCCTCGAATCAGATTCCCTTGGTCTTGGGGGAGATGCCAGCTGTACGCTTGCCTAGTCCCAACACACTCCCCAGATCGCATGGAGGAGAAGGTCTCTAGCGTACTGCTTCATGCCGTCCTTGTCCCTGGTGTACTGCTTCAGGCCATCCTTGCCCCTGCTCCTGTCCCCACCCTCAACTGCCGGTGGATGCGTTTGGGTCGGTTGGGGGGATGAGGTGGATGCTGAGGCAGGCGGTTGGGTCGGTTGGGGGGATGAGGTGGAAGCCGAAGGATGCAGTTGGGATGGTTGGGGGGCACTGGTTGGCCATTGCATCGGGCCTGGGCTCAGGAAGTCTGGGGGCATAGGAAGTAATGCAGGTAGCCCTGTGTTGTGGAAAGATGGGTGGTGTGTGTGAGAGGTGGGTGGATGGGTGGGGAGATGGGTTGGTGGGTGGGGTGGGGTGGATGGGTGGGAGGAGTGGGTGGGTTGGCGTTGGGTGGGTGGAGAATGGGTTGGTGGATGGGGTGGGAGAATGGGTGGGGTGGGTGGGGTGGGAGAATGGGGGGGGGGGGGGGGGGTGGGGGGGGCACGGGGCGGGGGGGGGGAGGGGTGGGGGGGGGGGGGGGGGGGGGGGGGGGGGGGGGGGGGGGGGGGGGGGGGGGGGGGGGGGGGGGGGGGGGGGGGGGGGGGGGGGGGGGGGGGGGGGGGGGGGGGGGGGCATTGAATGGGACCATTGCTTGAAGGTCAAAAAGGGGCGGAAGGAGGATATGGGCGACTGCTTCAGAGTCAAGTTGACTTGGGCAGGAAGGCAGAGACTGTGGGTGGATGAAGTAAGTGAGTGAGTGAGTGAGTGGGAGTGAGTGAAGTGAGTGAGTGAGTGAGTGAGTAATAAGTGAGGGCGTGAGTGGTAGGTGTGAATGGCAGACAGTTGGGGCGGGTTGGGGGGGCAGTAGTGGGAACATGTGCATGGGGCATTGGCTCAGGGAAGTTGGGGCGGGGGAGTATGCAAGTGACTGCCTCAGAGTTAGGTTGACTTGGGCGGGAGGCAGACACCTGTGTGTGGGTGGGTCAGTGAGTGAGTGAATTGCAGGATAGGTGTGTGTAAGTGAGTGAGTGAGTGAGTGAGTGAGTGAAGTGATGAGTGAGGTGAAGTGAGTGAGAGGTAGGGGTACAGTTGGCCATTGAATGGGGACGCTTCTCGAATGGCCGGGGGCAGACAGGAGAATATGGCGACTGCCTTAGAGTCAAGTTTTTGACTTGGGCGGGAGGCAGAAGACTGTAGGTGGATTGAGTGGATGAGTGATTGATTGAGTGAGTGAGTGAGTGAGTGAGTGAGTGAGTGAGTGAGTGGTAGGTGTGAATGGTAGACGGTTGAGGCGATTGGGGGGCACTAGTGGGCGTAGCTGCATGGGGCCTGGGCTCAGGAAGTCTGGGCGGTGGGGAGTATGCAAGTGACTGCCTCAGAGTTAGTTGACTTGGGCGGAGGCAGACACCTGTGTGTGGGTGGGTCAGTGAGTTGAGTGATTGCAGGATGGTGTGTGTTAGTGAGTGAGTGAGTGAGTGAAAAGTGAGTGAGTGAGTGATGTGAGTGGTAGGTGTGATGGTAGACGGTGAGGCGATTGGGGGGGCACTAGTGGGCGACTGCATGGGGCCTGGGCTCAGGAAGTCTGGGGCGGGGGGAGTATGCAAGTGACTGCCTCAGAGTTCAGTTGACTTCGGCGGGGCAGAGAGCTGTTGGGTGGGTGAGTGGAGAATAGGCGAGTGAGTGAATCAAACTTTGATCAATTCAAATGTAAGACCACAAATGATAGAGCTCGCTTTAGGGATCACTATAGATCCTACTGTTGACCCCCTAATTCAATTTCTGAAAGGAGATGTGGGCCTTTTGGGGGGAGAGGGGTGGGGGGGGTAAGGCAGATTAAAAAAACTTCCGACGATAGGTATATGAAAAAACTTTCCTCACTACCCCCCGGTTTAGACCCCCATTTAATTTTGCCGTGATTTTTTTGACCAAAAATGCCTTTAAATCAGACTGAGAAAGTAGACGGTGGTATGCAGTTGCCTTTGCATGCACTTCACCAGGATTTTTATTTCCGCTATATATCAGGCTATCGCTAGTTTTGACCCCGTTTTAGCAAAATTATTCGCTATAAAAAAAGAAAAAAAAAATGTTTAAACCTAAATGGCCCTAAAAAGCTATAGAAAGCACTAAAACGCTGTCCTGGAGAGTGGAGGAAAGGTTTAACAACCTTGGAAGCTAGGAGAAACCCACATTCAGATTTTGAAAAAAAAATCACTGCTTTCCCACCAGTATTAAACTTGATATTTTTCGTGGGGGTTCGAAATCTCTGAACCGGGCATTACCTTTGATAGACGTTGTCCGCACCGGACAGAACGATATGTCTGGGGGCCTCCACAGCCATCCGCGTCTGGCTGCTTGAACGCCCCCTGTGTCTGCGTCTGAATTCCAATCGATCTCTCTGTCTGTCTGAGGCGGGAAGTCTGGGGGGAGCCAACCGCCTGGCGTTGGTCCACCCTGCACGGCCCACGCTCCTGCCCATGGCCAAGTTCAGGCCCTTGCTCCTGCCCATAGCTTCTGCCATGCTGACGCTCAGGCCACGCCTGGCGTCGAACCCTCACCTCACACCGCACGCTCATGCCCTTGCTCTCTGTCCCTGCCCATGCTTCTGCCATAGCGCGCTCAGGCTGATGCTCAGAGCCCCCGTGCATTGAAGGAGCCTGGACGAGGGCGGAGGTGGAGGAGTGGAAACAGAGGTGGGGGTACTCGTAAGGAGAGTCTCGACCCAACCTTGGTCGCGTTCAAAGATCAGTAGAAAAGTCGAGGCTGCTAGTGGTCGAGATGTAGGCTGAGTTAGGCTAGCACAGTAAATGTAGCTGAGCTTTCAGAGTAGCTAGGGTTGAGTGTCCATGGACCCCACGCAGATCTAGCCTGGGTGTTTGAGCGCATGAGGAAGGAGGGCGGGGATATAGATGGGGGCTCCTGATCGTGAGCCATTTTGCCATGACCGTTTTCTGAAGCGCGTGGTCTGGTGCGAGAAGGAGTTGAGGGGGTGTTGGAGTTGTGCATTGTGGAGGGTGGTGGGGGGAGGGAGAGAGGTTTGTGTAAGTGTGTGTGTGTGTGTTGGGGGGGGCGGGGGGGGGATGGGGTTGGGGGTGGACGCCAGATTAGGGTTACTGATCCTGAGCCATATCCGCATGACCAGTTTTCACCAAGCAGCGAGGAGTGGGTGTTGAGTATACAGTGAAGGGGGGGGGGTTAAGGGGAGGGAGGAGGGGGATGGGGGAGGGGGGTGGGGTGGCGGGAGCAAGATAGGGTTTACTGATCCTGACGCCATTCCCGCCATGACCAGTTCTCCCAAGCAGCGTGGTCTGTGTGCGGGAAGGAGTGGAGTGGGTGTTGAGTATACAGTGGTGTGGGGGGGTTTTAAGGTGGGGGTGTGGGGGGGGTGAGGGGGTTTGAGTGGTTAAGGGCAGGGGGGGGGGGGGGGGGGGGGGGGGGGGGGGGGGGTGAGGGGGGAGGGAAGGAGGGTGTGTGTGTGTGGTGTGGGGGGGGGCGGGGGGGGGGGGGGGGGGGGGGGGGGGGGGGGGGGGGGGGGGGGGGGGGGGGGGGGGGGGGGGGGGGGGGGGGGGGGGGGGGGGGGGGGGGGGGGGGGGGGGGGGGGGGGGGTGGGGGGGGGGGGGGGGGGGGGGGGGGGTGGGGGCCGGGGGGGGGGGGGGGGGGGGGGGGGGGGGGGGGGGGGGGGGGGGGGGGAGGGGCAGGGATGGGGTTGGGGGGGGAGCGCAGATAGGGTTACCTGATCTGAGCCATTACTGCATGACAGTTTTTCCCCCTCCCCAAGTAGCGTGGTCTGTGCGTCGAAGGGATGGAAGCGGATGTGCTGGATATTTAGGGCAGTGGATGGGGGGGAGGGGGCGGGGGGGGCGCCAGGGAGGAGGGGTAACCAGATGGGTTAACTGATCCTGAAGCCATTCCGCATGACCAGTTCTTTGAAGCAGAGTGGTCTGTGGCGGGAAGGAGTGGATGGGGTGTTGGGTGGGCAGTAGATGGGGGCGGGGGGGGGGGTGGGGGGAGGGAGGGAGGGAGGGGAAGGAAGATGGGGGAGTGGTTGAGGGGCGGAGGGGGAGCAGAGATGGTGGGGAGGTAGCCAGATAGGGTTAATAATAACTGAGTGGAGTGGGGTGGAAGTGGTGTTTGGAGTGCGAAGTGGGGGGGTGGTGTGGGAGTGGGGTGAGTGGGTAGAGTGGGGTGGAGTGGGAGTGGAGTGGGGTGGAGTGGGTGGGGTGGGAGCGGGGTGTTGGGGAGGGGAGTGGCCAGTGGAGGGGGGGGGGGGGGGGGGGGGAGTAGGAGGGGTGGATGGGGGTGGTCGCGTGGCGGGGTGGGGGGGGGGGGAGGCGGTGATGTTGCGACGGTGGGCGGAGGGGGGGGGCGGGGGAGTTGGGGGGGGGGGGGGGGGGGGGGGGGGGGGGGGGGGGGGGGGGGGGGGGGGGGGGGGGGGGGGGGGGGGGGGGGAGGGGGGGGGGGGGGGGGGGGGGGGGGGGGGGGGGGGGGGGGGGGGGGGGGGGAAGGGGGGGGTAGTTGGGGGGGGAGATGGGGGGGGTTGATATGAGTAGCTTTCTGCTTGCTGTTCGTTCATTCTTCTGCTAGAAGAACTGGCTTTTGATCTTTAGTGCTGAATTATCAATGCGCAACAACAGACTAGCCACCTGCTCCCCCACACTCCACAACACTGTCTACATTGGCCTGAGCGCAGATGGTGTTTCTTGAGCAAGACGTCACGATCCAACTGAAACAGGGAGAAGCTCTGCCGCCTTGGGGCCCAGTCTTTCCCGTGCTTTCTTCTGGCCTGTTTGGTGCTGAAGCATTCAACTTCACGCCCTGCCGCCCCACGCCAACTGCCGACCCGTCTACCCCCCAACACTCACCCACATTCAAACCCCACCCACCCACTCTACAGTCTCACGCTAGCCCCCGATGCTGATGGTGTTCTTTGAGCAAGAGGTCACGATCCGATGAAACAGGGAGAGCTCTAGAGTCGGGCTGGGCCAGGCAGTATTTCCGCTGCCGCTAGCTGCTCCGCTGCTGCTGCTTGATAGTCGCGAGCATTCACTCACGCTTCCTCATCCACCCACACCCACTCCACCTGCCGACGCCGTCTAACACCCGCCCCACCTCACCCCATCCACGACGCCCCACTACAGTCTCACCATAGCCCCGATGCCGATGGTGTTCTTGTGACGCAAGAGTCTTGATCCGATGAAACAGAGGGAGCTCTAGATCCAGCTGGGGGGCAGTATTCCGCTGCCCGGCTGCGCTGCTAGTGCCGAGCTTCAGTCTATTCTCAGCTCCTCCCGATCCACGCTACCCACCCAACCCACCTGCCAACCCGTCACCCACCTAGTCCACGCTCCACCCGCCACTCATTTATCTACTAAAGCTAAGCCTCACATAGCCCCCGATGCCCGATGGTGTTCTTAGAGCAAGGGGTCCTGATTCCGATGAAAAGAGGGGAGCTCTAGACCCCCGGCTGGGGCCCAAGAATTTCACGTTTAGCTTCTCCTGCTGGGTGTCGAATCAGATTCTTGTTGGAACAGGAAAGTCTCCTCTGCTTTGCTCTCCCTTTTTCTTCCTTCGGCCATTAATTTTCTGCAGGCTCCTCAAGCAAGCCAAGCATAACGCCAAGGGCGCCCATATCGTGGGAGTCTGCAACAAAAATGTTCAGTGAGCAGTCCTCAAATGTCAGCCATGAGCAGTTAGATATTGTTGTTTTGTGATATGTTTCTATTCAAGGCCATTGCCCTCCCGTTCGCTTCTTTATAATGGGGCGCATGGGTAGGGGCAGCACTGGTATGGGCGGTCATGGTAGGGGGCCTTGAGCTGCAGCTCCTCAGCATGCAAGGGTCCCATTGTAAAATTCTGCAACAAATGTTGCAATGATAGTATAAGGTGTTATTGTGTTTTGGTGTCTGTTTCTTGGTCAATCGCTTTGCTACCTCTTTACTTTTGCTCAGCCTATGAGCTGCAGCTCCTCAAGCCATTGCCAAGCATACACGCCAAGGGCACCCAATTGGGACTCTGCAAAATTTGAATGGGCAGATACACTTTACATGATCGTTGCAACCACTGCTTTGTTGGTGATATGAAAAATGCGGCACGCCCAAATGCGGCCGCAAAGGGCGGATGTTGGGCGTGGAGGATCTGCCAGACAATTTGATATGGGCAGCGCACCGACTTTACATGATAGTTTGCAACCACTTTTGTTGGTGGATATGAAAATGCGGCACGCCAACATCGCGCAAAGGCGATGTTGGGCGTGGGACTCTTGCACAATTTTGAGATGGGCAGCGCACACATTTCCATGATACGGTTTTTGCCAACCACTTTGTTGGATCGGATATCGAAAATGCGGCACGCCCAAAAATCTGCGCAAAGGGCGATGGTTGGGGCGTGGGAATGCTGTCAACAATTTTGAATGGGCAGCGGCACACTTTCCATGATAGTTTTGCAAACAACTTTGTTTGATCGAGATATAAAAAAATGCGGCAAACGCCCAACATCGCAGGCAAAGGGCGAGATGTTGGGCGTGGGAATCTGCAAACAATTTGAATGGGCCAGCGCACCACTTTCCATATAGTTTGCGAACCACTTTGTTGATGGATATGAAAATGCGGCACGCCAACATGCGCAAAGGGCGATGTTGGGCGTGGGATGAATCTGCAAAGCAATTTGAATGGCGCAGCGCACGACTTTCCATGATACGTTTTGCAACCCTTTGTTGATGTATGAAAATGCGGCAGCCCGAAGCATCTGCGCAAAGGGAAGGGCGATGTTGGGCGTGGGAATTCTTGCACAATTGAATGGGGCAGCGCAAAGACTTTCCATGATAGTTTGCAACCACATGTTGATGGATATGAAAATGGCGGCACGCCCAACATCCTGCGCCAGGGCGATGTTGGGCGTGGGAATCTGCAACAATTTGGAATGGGCCAGCGCACACTTTCCATGATAGTTTGGCAACACTTTGTTGATGGATATGAAAATGCGGCACGCCCAAATCGCGCAAAGGGCGATGTTGGCGTGTGGGAATTTCTGCAACAATTTTGAATGGG
>JAJSRW010001123.1:0-28171 GCA_022414725.1 Microglena sp. YARC | reverse complement strand
GTTGCTGCCTATGTCTGTGTTCGTATATGTAAGTACAAGTAGGGTGGCATGTGTATGGGCTTTGTGAAGATATGTGATTTGTGTTATGTGTGTGCTATGGCGGCAATTGTTGATGACAAGTGCTTCTCCTGTCTCCTATCGTAGCTTCGTGGGGTCACATTGAAAACGTAATGGGATGCGTCGTGCCCTGCATGGTTTAGTGATGTTATGGATGTGATCTTGTGTGTGGTGTTTGAGAAGACTTGAGATGACCAGGTGACTTTCTCTGTCCTATCGTCTCGCCCGTTGTGCTGTTATATGTAAGTCAATGGTGGCATATGCTGTGCTTGATGATAAGGACGTATGTGCTTATTGTATTTGTGTGCCCCACACTAGTTGCAGGCTTGCCGATGACCAGTTGCTTCTTCCTTCCTCGATTTTGTGGTCATCCTAATATGTTATAGTAATGGGGATGTGTGTGTGGGTGAGTAGAATGTCTATGTGTGTAGTGTGCAGGCTTGGATCGACGTGCTTGGTCATATCTGGCTCCTAATGTCGGTTATTATGTTTACAGGTTAAGTTGGGGATGTGTGTGAGCTGGAGTATGTGTATGCTGTATGAATCGTGGAGGCGTTGGGATTGAACAGTGCGTTGTCGCTATCGTCCTTTGTGAGTCATATAGTAAAGTAGTCGGGGAATGTGTGGGGTGGAAGTATGTGTTATAGTGCTATGTGTGTTGTATGGCAGGCTGGATTGACAGGTTGCTTTCCTACGTTTTCGTTGGTGGCTCAGTATATAAGTTAATGGGGATGTGCGCTACTGTGGGGTGGAGTATGTGTAATGTGTATGGTGGTGGTGTGTGTTGTGGCAGGCTTGTTGACAGTGCTTGTCTATCGGTCTTGTGGTTATATGTAGTATTGGGGATGATGTGTTGGGGTGGACGTATTTGTGTGTATGTGTATGTGTTGTGTGTGGAGGCTTGCGATGACAGTGCTTGTTCCTAATCTGTCTTTGTGGTGTATATGTAAGTAGTGGTGGATTGTGGGTGGGAGTGAAGTATGTGTTTGTGAATGTGTCAGTGGGAGGTGGCAGGCTTGGATGACAGTGCTCATGTTCCGTGATCGTGCGATGGTAATCGTATAAAGTAGTTGGGGATTGTGTTTGGGTGGGTATGTGTAATGTGTATGTGCTGTGTATGAGGCTTTGGATTACAGTGCTTGTCCTATCTCTTGTGGTGTATATGAAGTTAATTGTCGCATAGCGTTTGTGTGCGTTGAATATATGTGTATTGCTGTATGCTCGTGTTACCTGTGGCAGCTGAATGTCATGTAGCTGTTATCGTTTGTGCAGTTGCTATATCGTTATAGTACCTATTGGAGATGGTGTGGCGAGTAGTTGTATGTGTGGTGAGTGAATGGGCTGCTGGATGACAGGCTTGTCCTTCGTTGTGTGTGTAATGATTAAAGTACATGGAATGTATTTGGGATGGAGATGTGAATGTTGTGTGTTGGCAGCTTGTGAATGACAGTGCTTGTGCGGCTGATGTTGTGTGTGTGTGTGTAAGTAGTGTCGGGGATGTGTGTGGTGTAGCTCTCTTGTATGTGTAGTGTGAGCAGCTTGGATAACATGTTGTCCTATCCGTCTTGAGTTGTTCATATGTAGTAGTTGGGATGTGGTGGGGTGGACGCTATGAGGCATGTATGTGTAATGTGTGTGTGTGGCAGGCTTGGAGAGCATGCCTAGTCTAATCGTCTTTTCTGTTATATGTAGAGTCACGTGGGGATTGATGTTGTGTGTGGTTATATGTGTATGTGTATGTGTGTGCATTGTGGCCAGGCTTGGATGACAGTGCTATGTTTCCTATTCGTCTTGTCGGCTATATGTAAGTTGTATGTGCGATTAGTGTTGAGTGGTTGTTGTGTTCTATGGTGTATGTGGTGTTGCCTGTGGCAGGCTTGCGCCATGACAGTGTGCATTTCCCTATCGTTCTTGTGGTCTACATATGTAAGTATGTTGGGTATGTGTGTGGGTGGAGTGATTGTGTTATGTGTATGTGTTGATTGTGCGCAGGCTTTGGATGATCTGCGTCTGGCTTGCCCTCATCGTTGTATAGTGTGCTTATATGCTAACGTAACTGGGGCATGTGTGTGGTGGAGCTATGTGTATGTGTGTGTGTGTGTTGTGCAGGCTCTGAGCAATGACATGTGCTTGTCCTGATCTCTTGTTGGTCATATCGTAAGTAATGGGAATGTGTGTGGGTGGGTATGTGTTGTGTATGTGTGCAGAGAAATTAGTGAAGATAACAGTGATATGTTCTATCTCTTTGTGTTATGATGTAAGTGGCGCATGTGTGCTGGTCTGGAGGATGCTGTTATTGTACCATGTGTGGGTGCGCAGAGCTTGGATGACAGTCGCTTCCTATCGTCTTGTCAGTAGTCATATGTAAGTAATGGGGATGTGTGTGACGGTGGCAGGACCTGGCAGTATGGTATGTGTTCCATTGTAGTGTTGTGCTGGGCGTAGGCCTTGCGATGGACGTTGCTTGCTTCTATCGTCTTCTGGTTATATGCACAGTAGTGGGGATGTGTGTGGCGTGAGTATGCTGTATGTGTATGTGTGTGTGTGCCAGGGCTTGCGCAATGAGCAGTGCCTCTGTCCTGTATCGTCTCTGTGGTATATGTAGTAGTAAATTGTGGATGTGTGTGGGCTGGAGTATGTGTATGTGTATGTGTGTGTGTGGCCAGGCTTGGATTGACATTGCTTGATCCTATCGTCTTGTGGATATATAGTAGTAGTGGGGATGTGTGTGGGTGGAGTATGATGTATGTGTATGTGTGTGTGTGGCAGGCTTGGATAAAGATGCCTTGTCCTATCGTCCAGCCTTGTGGTTATATGTAAGTAGTATGGGGATGTGTGTGGGGTGGAGTATGTGTATGTGTATGTGTGTGTGTGGCAGGCTTGGATGACAGTGCTTGTCCTATTCGTCTTGTGGTATATTGTAAGTTAGTGGGGGATGTGTGTGGGTGGAGTATGTGTATGTGTAGTGTTGTGTGGCAGGTTGGATGACAGTGCTAATGTCCTATCGTCTGTGTGTCTATATCATGTAAGTATGCGGATGGATGTGGGTGGTGGAGTATCACGTGGCTGTATGTGTATGTGTGTGTGTGGCAGGCTTGGAGTTTTGACCAGTGCTTGTACCTATTCGTCTTGTGCTTATATGTAAGTAGTGTAATGTGTGGCAGGTGGACATGTCCTATCGTTCTCATTGTAAGTAATGGATGTGGTGGTGGAGTTATGTTATGTGTATGTTGGCCAGGCTTGATAAACAGTGTCTTGTCTATCGTCTTGTGGTTTATATAAGTAGTTGGGGATGTGTGTGGTGGTGTGGGGATGTGTGTGGGTAGAGTAGTGTATGTGTGTGGGGTGGCAGGTTGGATGACAGTGCGTTGTCCTATCGTCTTTGTGTTTGTTGGTTATTAGTGGAATGTGTGGTGGTGGAGGTATGTGTATGTGTATGTGTGTGTGTGGCAGGCTTTGATGACAGTGCTTGTCCTATCGTCTTGTGGTTATATGTAAAGTCAGTGGGGATGTGTGTGGGGTGGAGTGATGTGTATGTTGTATGTGTGTGTGTGGCAGCTTGGATGACAGTGCTTGTCCTATCGTGCTTTGTGGTTATATGTAATGGGATGTGTGTGTGAGTATGTGTATGTGTATGTGTGTGTGGCAGCTTTGGATAACAGGCTTGTGCTGTCCATCGTCTTGTAGAGCTTGGGTAGTAATGTCTCACATGTCCTATTTCTTGTGGCGTTATTATGTTGTGTTGTGTGAGTATGTGAATGTGGTGCTTTGGCAGGCTTGGATGACAGTGCTTGTCCCGTATCGTCTTGTGTTCATATGCAGTATGGGGATGTTGTGTGGCGTGAAGTATGTGTGTGTTGGTGTGTGTGGCGGCTTGGACTGACAGTGCTTGTCCTATTCGTCTTGTGTGGTTTATTGAAGTAGTGGGATGTGTTGTGGGGGAGTATGGATGACAACGGGAGTGTGTGGGTGGAAGTATGTGTATGTGTTATGTGTGTGTGTGGCAGGCTTGGCATGACAGTGCTTGTCCTAGTCGTATCGTCTTGGGTGGTTATATTGTAAGTAAGTATGGGGATCGTGTGTGGGTGGAGTATGTGTATGTGTATGTGTGTGGTGTGGCAGGCTTGGGATGACAGTGTTGGTTCCTACTTGTGTTATATGTAAATGGATGTGTGTGGGTGGAGTGACTGTGTATGTGTATGGTGTGTGTGGCAGCTTGGATGACAGTGCTTGTGCTATCGTCTTGTGGTCATATGTAAGGTAATAGGGATGGGTGGAGTATGTTGTATGTGTTGTGTGGGGCTTGATGACAGTGCTTGTCCTATGTAACGTGTAGTGTAATGTGTGTTGTGTGTGTGTGTGTGCAGGCTTGGATGACAGTGCTGTGTCCTATCGTCTTGTGGTTATATGTAAGGTAATGGAGTTATATGTATGTTGTGTGGTGGTGCTTGTGACAAGTGCTGTGTCCTATCGTCCTTGTGGTTATATGAGTAATGTATGTGTATGTGTGTGTGGTGGCAGGCTTGGATGACAGTGCTTTGTCCTATCGTCTTGTGGTTATATGTAAGTAGTGCGGGGTATGTGTGGTGGGTGTATGTGTATGTGTATGTGCGTGTGGCAGGCTTGGATGACGAGTGCTTGTCACCTATCGTCTAATGTTTTTGTGGGGTGTGGGTGATTATTATATGTGTAAGGCTGGGATGGGGTATGTGTGTTATATGTAAGTAATGGGGTATGTGTAGTATGGTGTATGTGTATGGTGTGGCAGGCTTGGATGACAGTGCTTTGTTTCCTATCGTCTTTGGTCTATATGTTAATGTGGAAGGTGTAGTATGTGTATGTTACTCGTCAGTGGGCGAGTGGACGTATGTGTGTGTGTGTGGCAGGCTTGGCATGACAGTGCTTGTCCTATCGTCTTGTGTGTAATGTAAGCTAGTGGGATGTGGTGTGGGTGGAGTATGTGTATGTGTATGTGTGTGTGTGGCAAGGCTTGGATGAACAGTGCTTGTCCTATCGTCTTGTGGTTTATATGTAGTAGTGGGATGTGTGTGGGTAGTATGTGTATGTGTATGTGTGTGTGTGGCAGCTTGGATGACAGTGCTTGTCCTATCGTCTTGTGGTTATATGTAAGTAGTGGGGATGTGTGTGGTGTGTATGTGTATGTGTATGTGTGTGCTTTGTGGCAGGCTTGGGATGACCAGTTGCTTGTCCTATCGTCTTTGTGGTTATATGTAAGTAAGTGGGATGTGTGTGGGTGGAGTATGTGTATGTGTATGTGTGTGTGTGCAGGCTTGGATGACAGTGCTTGTCCTATCGTCTTGTGGTTATATGTAAGTAATACGGGATGTGTTGTGCGGTGGTGTTGTGTATGTGTATGTGTATGTGTGGCAGGCTTGGATAGACAGTGCTTGTCCTATCGTCTTGTGGTTATATGTAAGTAGTGGGGATGTGTGGGTGGAGTAGTGTGTATGTGTATGTGTGGTGTGGCAGGCTTGGATGACAGTGCTTGTCCTATCGTCTTGTGGTTATGTATGTAGGGGTGGATAGTTGGGTTGTGGAGTGATGCTGTGGCTATGTGTGTCAGTGTGTGGCAGGCGTGGATGACAGTGCTTGTCCTATCGTCTTGTGGTTATATGTAAGTAGTGGGGATGTGTGTGGGTGGAGTATGTGTATGTGTATGTGTGTGTGTGGCAGGCTTGGATGACAGTGCTTGTCCTATCGTCTTGTGGTTATATGTAAGTTAGTTGGGATGTGGCGCGTCACTGTGTGGGTGGGTATGGAGTTTGTTTGTATGTGCTATGTGTGTGTGTTCAGGCAGGCTTGGATGACAGTTGCTTGTCCTATCGTCTTGTGGTTATATGTAAGTAATGGGGATGTGTGTGGGTGGCAGTTATGTGTATGTGTATGTGTGTGTGTGGCAGGCTTGGATGACAGTGCTTGTCTATCGTGGTTATATGTAAGTGGGGATGTGTGTGGGTGGAGTATGTGTATGTGTGTGTGTGGCAGGCTTGGATGACAGTGCGATCCTATGGTCGTGGATCGTCCTTGGGTGGGTATGTATGTGTATGTGTATGTGGCAGGCTTTGTTATCGTCTTGTGGTTATATGTAAGTAGTGGGATGTGTGTGGGTGGAGTTATGTGTGTGTGTGTGTGTGTGGCAGCTTGGATAACAGTGCTTGTCCTATCCGTCTTGTGGTTATATGTAAGTAAATGGGAGGATGTGTGTGGTGGAGTATGTGTATGTGTGTGTGTGGCAGGCTTGGATGACAGTGCTTGTCCTATCTATATGTAAGCTATGGGGATGTTGGTGTGTGGTGGAGTATGTGTATGGTGTATGTGTGTGTGGGCAGGCTTGTTGATGACAGTGTGCTATTGTGTGCATGTGTATGTGTAAATGTGTGTGGTGTGGCAGGCTTGGATGCAGTGTCTGTGTTATATGTAAGTAGTGCGGATGTGGGCCTGGAGTATTGTATGTGTGTGTGTGTGGCAGGCTTGGATAACAGTGCTTTGTCCTATCGTCTTGGTGGTTATATGTAAGTAGTGGCGGATGTGTGTGGGTGGAGTATGTGTATGTGTGTGTGATTGGCAGGCTTGGATGACAGTGTGCTTTGTCAGGCTGGAGGCTTCGTCTTGTCCTATGGTCTTGTGGTTTATATGTAAGTATGGGATGTGTGTGGTGGAGTATGTGTATGTGTATGTGTGTGTGTGGCAGGCTTGGATGACAGTGCTTGTCCTATCGTCTTGTGGTTATATGTGGAATGTGTAGTGGGGATGATTGTGTGGGTGAGTATGTGTATGTGTATGTGTGTGTGTGGCAGGCTTGGATACAGTGCTTGTCCTATCGTCTTGTGGTTATATGTAAGTAGTATGGGATGGTGTATGGGGTGGTGAACGTGTGTCCTATCGTGTTATTGTAAGTAGTATGTGTATGTGTATGTGTGTGTGTGGCAGGCTTGGATGACAGTGCTTGTCCTATCGCTGCTGTGGTGTATGGCAGGCTTGTAAGTATTAGGATGTGGTGTGGTGGTGGAGTATGTGTATGTGTATGTGTGTGTGTGGCAGGCTTGGATGACAGTGCTTGTCCTATCGTCTTGTGCGTTGTATGTGTGTGGGTGTATGTGTGGTATCGTCTTGGTGGGTCAATCAGGGGATGTGTGGGGTGGAGTGGGAATGCGGTATGTGTATGTGTATGTGTGGCAGGCTTGGATGACAGTGCTTGTCCTATCGTCATGGTGTATGTGTATGTGTATTGTGCAGTATAGCTTTAGTGCTTGTCCTATTGTGGTAGTAGGATATGGGGATGTGTGTGGGTGGAGTATGTGTATGTGTAAGTGTGTGTGTGGCAGGCTTGGATGACAGTGCTTGTGGCCTGACAGTTCGTCTTGTGGTTACATGTAAGTAGTGGGGATGTGTGTGGGTGGAGTATGTGTATGTGTATGTGTGTGGGTGTGCAGGGCTTGGATGCAGTGCTTGTCCTTATCGTCTTGTGGTTATATAATGGGCGTTCCTGCTTCCGAACGGATTTCCAATCTTACAATCACTTTTTGGGGGTCTTTTGATGCTTTTCAAATGCAATCTTACGATAAAAAACGTAAGATTGTAGTCAATTTTGACAAAATATGCTTGAAATGAGCTTGAAAGACGGAGAATCGTACAGATTACGAATGTTACAACGTTGAAATGCCATATTTTGTAACAAAAGGTGTTAACATCAATTCGTGTCTTACAATTATAATTGTAAGAAATAAAGGGAAAGCGGACGGTTATAAGGCGGCAGGCAGAATTCTGCTTTTACATCTTACAATAAAAATCGTAAGTATAATTCATTTAATTTTTCTAATTTAGTAAAAAACGGCTATGTGTCAAACATCTTACTCCTCCTCCTCCCCCCCTCCTCGTCCTCCTCTTCCTCCTCCTTCTCCTCCTCCATGTCCCCATCCCCATCTTCCTCCTCCTCCATCTCCTCCTCCACAGCAATGTCTGCATTGTCTCCATCCGATTGCACAGCCTCTGCCCTGGTGTCCTTCTCAATGGATTGACAAGCTAGGAGCATGCTTGCGTGGTACTTTCTCTGGATCTTCATACCCTTGGTGGGTTCGCAGCTAAATTGAAATGCGTCAATGGGAATATCGCCCGTCCATGTTGCTTTTCTCCTAACCCCCACGGTAATAGGCACAAGCTTGTGGTCCATCCAATCTTCTGGCCAATGTTGGGGTATTTGTTTCAGTGTACACCAACTTCTGAGCCCCAGAGTACAAGGGCTTTAAATACACACATTCCACTTCTCCATTCACTGGTAGTGATTTGACCTCCACCACGTCCCATCCTCTCAATCCGCTAGAGTCATCCATTTGTACCTTGACCACAGCGACATGACAACAACCAAATCAGTAGTGGGCTCGTAGGCTATTCTTCTATCCGCTTCGTCCCTTGTGAAGAATATAAGTACAACACATCCTCCTCCTCTGGCCTTTCCATATTAGTCTCCAAAGTGTGTGCAACCTTCATAGTCTTGGCAATCTCGTTACTTGCAGGTAAAAGGTCTGACACATCCATGGACAAGTCATCCAATGCTGCTATCAAGCGCTTGGCCATTGATTTCTCAGACTGTGTCAGAAACGACTGGTTGCTGACAACTCCGATGGAAAAGTCGACAAAATGTTGGTCTTTCGGGTACTCCCCAGTCACAGCATCATCTGGTTGAGTGCTCCAATAACTCTTCTCAACTTTGAAGAAATCAGTCCACCACTTATTGCTGGCTTCCCAAGTTTCACGAAGCATCTCGGCAATATGTTTTGAAGGACTGGGCATGGGATGGGCCATCGGCTGCTGGTTCACTCCATCGGCTGAATGGTCATCGGCTGCTGGTTCTAGAACCAGAAAGTCCTCCGCTGCGTGTCGTACACGGAACATCAGCTACGGGTCCTGCACGGTCGTCACCGGCGGTTTGTACAGGACCATCAGGCCATGTGGCCTGCAAGGACGTCACCTCCGGGCTTCTCGTTATGAATAGTCTTCCAGACAGCCGCCCAGTTTGCCTCGATATTCTCGAGCTCTTCAATCTTGATCTTGGGGGCTTCCTAAAATACTGTTATGTGTCCACCAGTGGGAAGCCTTGAAGGACGTAAATAGGTTCAGCGTCATTGTCCCACTGTCCTCTCCAAGATCCTGACTCGTCATACTCCTTGTAATAGACCCCTGCAATTGTTGGTGTGCAAACATGTATTGTATATTAGTGAATCATTTAGGACACCCATATTCCTTCCCGACTATACTCGGAGCATCCCTTGGATAATACATCCTAGGTCCTAGGTACAACTTCCTTTGTATCATTTTAGTTTCTATTGAAGACTGTACATGTAAATCAATGAGGACATGGCACACCCATATTCCTCCCGAGCATAATCGGGAGCATTGTGCAGACAGTACATACACGCACGGTAGCATTTAATTTGTAAATATCAGTATATCAAGTATTCTTACCGACTCTCCCGTTGGGACCTTTCGTTATCTTGAATGCGTGTAAACGGCGATTAACTCCTTTGACGGTGCTAGTGCCAATGTCCGAACAACTTGTAACGTTGTCTAGGAGGACAGCGGAGAAGTCCCCTATAGAGGTCACGACGTCTTGCCTTGTGTAAGGGCCCATTCTCTTGAATAAGTTACCAACAATGCCCATCAGATGGTCCAGGGTGTACACTTCCATGTTCTTTAACCCTTGCGAGATCACAGAGTACTTTTGGTCAAGATTGCTATGTGTGTGTCCGGGAGGGAGGAAATGGACGTACACCTCCTCAAACCAGTTCATCTCAACCAGCAAGGACAAGTATGCGAACATGAAAGCGTTCTTGTTGTCCTTTGCCGCGTTGTCCATTTGCAAGAAGCAATACGGTGGAAGCTGGGTATACCCATGGAAGCTGGGTATACCCATAGTCCTCCCAATCATAATCGGGAGCATTGTCAAACCCAACGAACGAATGATTGAGAAAAACCAAACTCAGAATACCCACAGTCCTCCTGATCATAATCGGGAGCATTGACAAACCCAACGAGCGAATGATTGAGAAAACCAAATTCGGAATACACACAGTCCTCCCGATCATAATCGGGAGCACTGACAAACCTAACGAGCAAATGATTCAGAAAACATGTACTCGGCATTTTTTTTTTTTTTTTTTTGTACTCGGTATACCCATAGTCCTCCCGATCATAATCGGGAGCATTGTCAAACCCAACGAACGAATGATTGAGAAAAACCAAACTCAGAATACCCACAGTCCTCCTGATCATAATCGGGAGCATTGACAAACCCAACGAGCGAATGATTGAGAAAACCAAATTCGGAATACACACAGTCCTCCCGATCATAATCGGGAGCACTGACAAACCTAGCGAGCAAATGATTCAGAAAACATGTACTCGGCATTTTTTTTTTTTTTTTTTTTTTACTCGGTATACCCATAGTCCTCCCTATCATAATCGGGAGCATTGTCAAACCCAACGAACGAACGAATGATTGAGAAAAACCAAACTCAGAATACCCACAGTCCTCCTGATCATAATCGGGAGCATTGACAAACCCAACGAGCGAATGATTGAGAAAACCAAATTCGGAATACACAGAGTCCTCCCGATCATAATCGGGAGCAGTGACAAACCCAACGAGCGAATGATTGAGAAAACCAAATTCGGAATACACACAGTCCTCCCGATCATAATCGGGAGCACTGACAAACCTAACGAGCAAATGATTCAGAAAACATGTACTCAGCATTTTTTTTTTTTTTTTTTTTTGTACTCGGCATACCCATAGTCCTCCCTATCATAATCGGGAGCATTGTCAAACCCAACGAACGAATGATTGAGAAAAACCAAACTCAGAATACCCACAGTCCTCCGATCATAATCGGGAGCATTGTCAAACCCAACGAGCGAATGATTGAGAAAACCAAACTCGGAATACACACAATTCTCTCAATCATAATCGGGAGCATTGACAAACCCAACGACCCTATTCGCTTGAAGTCACCTACTACACTGCTAGCTGCCAGGCAGATGCCTGGTCACCAGCTGCTAGAGTGGGTGTCGGACCTAAGCCCCGCACCGTTACTGATACAGCTATAGGCTGTATCATAACATTCCCCCCAATCCCTGGTATTCTGGTACCCAGAATTCCTGGGATTCCACAACACAAGTCATGAGGAGTAAGCTAGACAAATATTCCCGTGGAGAAGAAAAGTAGGGGGAAAGCAATCCTAAAACCAGTCAAGGCGTAGGTATGACATCTGTGAAAAACTGTCTGAACAGTATCCGAAGCTCTTCTTGCACGTATCCGCTGATGCAATGGACAACAAGAAGACTAATCTTCCTCAGTCACAGCCACTTCTCACATACAAAGAAGACTGCAGGAGGTGATCTTCTAAAGAACACGCATCATGTGTGAGTACAAATACAGAGCACGTAGGACATGTCCTCGCCGATCATAATCGGGAGCATACACAGTATTTAAAACTTGAAATGATTACTTAACAAAAATAATGCTAATATTCTGACTTCATGTTTCCTTCTATGTTAACTCAGGATTATTCTCCCAGGGAAGAGGCTTCATTGGTTATTGGGCTTTGCCATTCTACTCGCAGTCCATCAATCTGACTATATCATGCTTCCAAACATTTCTTCAAACCGGGTCCTTGAAGAAGAGGGGCAGCTTCCACCGTATTGCTTCTTGCAAATGGACAACGCGGCAAAGGACAACAAGAACGCTTTCATGTTCGCATACTTGTCCTTGCTGGTTGAGATGAACTGGTTTGAGGAGGTGTACGTCCATTTCCTCCCTCCCGGACACACACATAGCAATCTTGACCAAAAGTACTCTGTGATCTCGCAAGGGTTAAAGAACATGGAAGTGTACACCCTGGACCATCTGATGGGCATTGTTGGTAACTTATTCAAGAGAATGGGGCCCTTACACAAGGCAAGACGTCGTGACCTCTATAGGGGACTTCTCCGCTGTCCTCCTAGACAACGTTTACAAGTTGTTCGGACATGGCACTAGCACCGTCAAAGGAGTTAATCGCCGTTTACACGCATTCAAGATAACGAAAAGGTCCCAACGGGAGAGTCGGTAAGAATACTTGATATACTGATATTTACAAATTAAATGCTACCGTGCGTGTATGTACTGTCTGCACAATGCTCCCGATTATGCTCGGGAGGAATATGGGTGTGCCATGTCCTCATTGATTTACATGTACAGTCTTCAATAGAAACTAAATGATACAAAGGAAGTTGTACCTAGGACCTAGGATGTATTATCCAAGGGATGCTCCCGAGTATAGTCGGGAGGAATATGGGTGTCCTAAATGATTCACTAATATACAATACATGTTTGCACACCAACAATTGCAGGGGTCTATTACAAGGAGTATGACGAGTCAGGATCTTGGAAGAGGACAGTGGGACAATGACGCTGAACCTATTTACGTCCTTCAAGGCTTCCCACTGGTGGACACCATAACAGTATTTAAGGAAGCCCCCAAGATCAAGATTGAAGAGCTCGAGAATATCGAGGCAAACTGGGCGGCTGTCTGGAAGACTATTCATAACGAGAAGCCCGGAGGTGACGTCCTTGCAGGCCACATGGCCGATGGTCCTGTACAAACCGCCGGTGACGACCGTGCAGGACCCGTAGCTGAATGTCCGTGTACGACACGCAGCGGAGGACCTTCTGGTTCTAGAACCAGCAGCCGATGACCAGCAGCCGATGGATGAACCAGCAGCCGATGGCCCCATCCCATGCCCAGTCCTTCAAACATATTGCCGAGATGCTTCGTGAAACTTGGGAAGCCAGCAATAAGTGGTGGACTGATTTCTTCAAAGTTGAGAAGAGTTATTGGAGCACTCAACCAGATGATGCTGTGACTGGGGAGTACCCGAAAGACCAACATTTTGTCGACTTCCCATCGGAGTTGTCAGCAACCAGTCGTGTTCTGACACAGTCTGAGAAATCAATGGCCAAGCGCTTGATAGCATCATTGGATGACTTGTCCATGGATGTGTCAGACCTTTTACCTGCAAGTAACGAGATTGCCAAGACTATGAAGGTTGCACACACTTTGGAGACTAATATGGAAAGGCCAGAGGAGGAGGATGTGTTGTACTTATATTCTTCACAAGGGACGAAGCCGGATAGAAGAATAGCCTACGAGCCCACTACTGATTTGGTTGTTGGTCATGTCGCTGTGGTCAAGGTACAAATGGATGACTCTAGCGGATTGAGAGGATGGGACGTGGTGGAGGTCAAATCACTACCAGTGAATGGAGAAGTGGAATGTGTGTATTTAAAGCCCTTGTACTCTGGGGCTCAGAAGTTGGTGTACACTGAAACACAATACCCAACTTGGCCAGAAGATTGGATGGACCACAAGCTTGTGCCTATTACCGTGGGGGTTAGGAGAAAAGCAACATGGACGGGCGAATTCCCATTGACGCATTTCAATTTAGCTGCGAACCCACCAAGGGTATGAAGATCCAGAGAAAGTACCACACAAGCATGCTCCTAGCTTGTCAATCCATTGAGAAGGACACCAGGGCAGAGGCTGTGCAATCGGATGGAGACAATTGCAGACATTGCTGAGGAGGAGGAGATGGAGGAGGAGGAAGATGGGGATGGGGACATGGAGGAGGAGAAGGAGGAGGAAGAGGAGGACGAGGAGGGGGGGGAGGAGGAGGAGTAAGATGTTTGACACATAGCCGTTTTTTACTAAATTAGAAAAATTAAATTAATTATACTTACGATTTTTATTGTAAGATGTAAAAGCTGAATTCTGCCTGCCGCCTTATAACCGTCCGCTTTCCCTTTATTTCTTACAATTATAATTGTAAGACACGAATTGATGTTAACACCTTTTGTTACAAAATATGGCATTTCAACGTTGTAACATTCGTAATCTGTACGTTTCTCCGTCTTTCAAGCTCATTTCAAGCATATTTTGTCAAAATTGACTACAATCTTACGTTTTTTATCGTAAGATTGCATTTGAAAAGCATCAAAAGACCCCCAAAAAGTGATTGTAAGATTGGAAATCCGTTCGGAAGCAGGAACGCCCATTTAGTGGGGATGTGTGTGGGTGGTGTATGTGTATGTGTGTGTGTGTGTGTGGCAGGCTTGGATGACAGTGCTTGTCCTATCGTCTTGTGGTCATATGTAAGTAGTGGGGATGTGTGTGGGTGGAGTATGTGTATGTGTATGTGTGTGTGTGGCAGGCTTGGATGACAGTGCTTGTCCTATCGTCTTGTGGTTATATGTAAGTAGTGGGGATGTGGGTGGGTGGAGTATGTGTATGTGTATGTGTGTGTGTGGCAGGCTTGGATGACAGTGCTTGTCCTATCGTCTTGTGGTTATATGTAAGTAGTGGGGATGTGTGTGGGTGGTGTATGTGTATGTGTGTGTGTGTGTGTGGCAGGCTTGGATGACAGTGCTTGTCCTATCGTCTTGTGGTCATATGTAAGTAGTGGGGATGTGTGTGGGTGGAGTATGTGTATGTGTATGTGTGTGTGTGGCAGGCTTGGATGACAGTGCTTGTCCTATCGTCTTGTGGTTATATGTAAGTAGTGGGGATGTGGTGTGGGTGGAGTATGTGTATGTGTATGTGTGTGTGTGGCAGGCTTGGATGACAGTGCTTGTCCTATCGTCTTGTGGTTATATGTAAGTAGTGGGGATGTGTGTGGGTGGTGTATGTGTATATGTGTGTGTGTGTGGCAGGCTTGGATGACAGTGCTTGCCCTATCGTCTTGTGGTCATATGCAAGTAGTGGGGATGTGTGTGGGTGGAGTATGTGTATGTGTATGTGTATGTGTGTGTGTGGCAGGCTTGGATGACAGTGCTTGTCCTATCGTCTTGTGGTTATATGTAAGTAATGGGGATGTGTGTGGGTGGAGTATGTGTATGTGTCTGTGTGTGTGTGGCAGGCTTGGATGAAAGTGCTTGTCCTATCGTCTTGTGGTTATATGTAAGTAATGGGGATGTGTGTGGGTGGTGTATGTGTATGTGTGTGTGTGTGTGGCAGGCTTGGATGACAGTGCTTGTCCTATCGTCTTGTGGTCATATGTAAGTAGTGGGGATGTGTGTGGGTGGAGTATGTGTATGTGTGTGTGTGTGTGGCAGGCTTGGATGACAGTGCTTGTCCTATCGTCTTGTGGTTATATGTAAGTAGTGGGGATGTGTGTGGGTGGAGTATGTGTATGTGTCTGTGTGTGTGTGGCAGGCTTGGATGACAGTGCTTGTCCTATCGTCTTGTGGTTATATGTAAGTAGTGGGGATGTGTGTGGGTGTGAGTATGTGTATGTGTGTGTGTGTGTGGCAGGCTTGGATGATAGTGCTTGTCCTATCGTCTTGTGTCATATGTAAGTAGTGGGGATGTGTGTGGGTGGAGTATGTGTATGTGTGTGTGTGTGTGGCAGGCTTGGATGACAGTGCTTGTCCTATCGTCTTGTGGTTATATGTAAGTAGTGGGGATGTGTGTGGGTGGTGTATGTGTATGTGTGTGTGTGTGTGTGGCAGGCTTGGATGACAGTGCTTGTCCTATCGTCTTGTGGTATATGTAAGTAGTGGGGATGTGTGTGGGTGGTGTATGTGTATGTGTATGTGTGTGTGTGGCAGGCTTGGATGACAGTGCTTGTCCTATCGTCTTGTGGTTATATGTAAGTAGTGGGGATGTGTGTGGGTGGAGTATGTGTATGTGTATGTGTGTGGTGTGGCAGGCTTGGATGACAGTGCTTGTCCTATCGTCTTGTGGTTATATGTAAGTAGTGGGGATGTGTGTGGGTGGAGTATGTGTATGTGTATGTGTGTGTGTGTGGCAGGCTTGGATGACAGTGCTTGTCCTATCGTCTTGTGGTTATATGTAAGTAGTGGGGATGTGTGTGGGTGGAGTATGTGTATGTGTATGTGTGTGTGTGGCAGGCTTGGATGACAGTGCTTGTCCTATCGTCTTGTGGTTATATGTAAGTAGTGGGGATGTGTGTGTGGGTGGAGTATGTGTATGTGTATGTGTGTGTGTGGCAGGCTTGGATGACAGTGCTTGTCCTATCGTCTTGTGGTCATATGTAAGTAGTGGGGATGTGTGTGGGTGGAGTATGTGTATGTGTATGTGTGTGTGTGGCAGGCTTGGATGACAGTGCTTGTCCTATCGTCTTGTGGTTATATGTAAGTAGTGGGGATGTGTGTGGGTGGAGTATGTGTATGTGTATGTGTGTGTGTGGCAGGCTTGGATGACAGTGCTTGTCCTATCGTCTTGTGGTCATATGTAAGTAGTGGGGATGTGTGTGGGTGGAGTATGTGTATGTGTATGTGTGTGTGTGGCAGGCTTGGATGACAGTGCTTGTCTATCGTCTTGTGGTTATATGTAAGTAGTGGGGTATGTGTGTGGGTGGAGTATGTGTATGTGTATGTGTGTGTGTGGCAGGCTTGGATGACAGTGCTTGTCCTATCGTCTTGTGGTCATATGTAAGTAGTGGGGATGTGTGTGGGTGGAGTATGTGTATGTGTATGTGTGTGTGTGGCAGGCTTGGATGACAGTGCTTGTCCTATCGTCTTGTGGTTATATGTAAGTAGTGGGGATGTGTGTGGGTGGAGTATGTGTATGTGTATGTGTGTGTGTGGCAGGCTTGGATGACAGTGCTTGTCCTATCGTCTTGTGGTCATATGTAAGTAGTGGGGATGTGTGTGGGTGGAGTATGTGTATGTGTATGTGTGTGTGTGGCAGGCTTGGATGACAGTGCTTGTCCTATCGTCTTGTGGTTATATGTAAGTAGTGGGGATGTGTGTGGGTGGAGTATGTGTATGTGTATGTGTGTGTGTGGCAGGCTTGGATGACAGTGCTTGTCCTATCGTCTTGTGGTCATATGTAAGTAGTGGGGATGTGTGTGGGTGGAGTATGTGTATGTGTATGTGTGTGTGTGGCAGGCTTGGATGACAGTGCTTGTCCTATCGTCTTGTGGTCATATGTAAGTAGTGGGGATGTGTGTGGGTGGAGTATGTGTATGTGTATGTGTGTGTGTGGCAGGCTTGGATGACAGTGCTTGTCCTATCGTCTTGTGGTTATATGTAAGTAGTGGGGATGTGTGTGGGTGGAGTATGTGTATGTGTATGTGTGTGTGTGGCAGGCTTGGATGACAGTGCTTGTCCTATCGTCTTGTGGTCATATGTAAGTAGTGGGGATGTGTGTGGGTGGAGTATGTGTATGTGTATGTGTGTGTGTGGCAGGCTTGGATGACAGTGCTTGTCCTATCGTCTTGTGGTCATATGTAAGTAGTGGGGATGTGTGTGGGTGGAGTATGTGTATGTGTATGTGTGTGTGTGGCAGGCTTGGATGACAGTGCTTGTCCTATCGTCTTGTGGTTCATATGTAAGTAGTGGGGATGTGTGTGGGTGGAGTATGTGTATGTGTATGTGTGTGTGTGGCAGGCTTGGATGACAGTGCTTGTCCTATCGTCTTGTGGTCATATGTAAGTAGTGGGGATGTGTGTGGGTGGAGTATGTGTATGTGTATGTGTGTGTGTGGCAGGCTTGGATGACAGTGCTTGTCCTATCGTCTTGTGGTTATATGTAAGTAGTGGGGATGTGTGTGGGTGGAGTATGTGTATGTGTATGTGTGTGTGTGGCAGGCTTGGATGACAGTGCTTGTCCTATCGTCTTGTGGTTATATGTAAGTAGTGGGGATGTGTGTGGGTGGAGTATGTGTATGTGTATGTGTGTGTGTGGCAGGCTTGGATGACAGTGCTTGTCCTATCGTCTTGTGGTTATATGTAAGTAGTGGGGATGTGTGTGGGTGGGTATGTGTATGTGTATGTGTGTGTGTGGCAGGCTTGGATGACAGTGCTTGTCCTATCGTCTTGTGGTTATATGTAAGTAGTGGGGATGTGTGTGTGGGTGTGGTGTATGTGTATGTGTATGTGTATGTGTGTGTGTGTGTGGCAGGCTTGGATGACAGTGCTTGTCCTATCGTCTTGTGGTCATATGTAAGTAGTGGGGATGTGTGTGGGTGGAGTATGTGTATGTGTATGTGTGTGTGTGTGGCAGGCTTGGATGACAGTGCTTGTCCTATCGTCTTGTGGTTATATGTAAGTAGTGGGGATGTGTGTGGGTGGAGTATGTGTATGTGTATGTGTGTGTGTGGCAGGCTTGGATGACAGTGCTTGTCCTATCGTCTTGTGGTCATATGTAAGTAGTGGGGATGTGTGTGGGTGGAGTATGTGTATGTGTATGTGTGTGTGTGGCAGGCTTGGATGACAGTGCTTGTCCTATCGTCTTGTGGTCATATGTAAGTAGTGGGGATGTGTGTGGGTGGAGTATGTGTATGTGTATGTGTGTGTGTGTGGCAGGCTTGGATGACAGTGCTTGTCCTATCGTCTTGTGGTTATATGTAAGTAGTGGGGATGTGTGTGGGTGGAGTATGTGTATGTGTATGTGTGTGTGTGGCAGGCTTGGATGACAGTGCTTGTCCTATCGTCTTGTGGTTATATGTAAGTAGTGGGGATGTGTGTGGGTGGAGTATGTGTATGTGTATGTGTGTGTGTGGCAGGCTTGGATGACAGTGCTTGTCCTATCGTCTTGTGGTTCATATGTAAGTAGTGGGGATGTGTGTGGGTGGAGTATGTGTATGTGTATGTGTGTGTGTGGCAGGCTTGGATGACAGTGCTTGTCCTATCGTCTTGTGGTCATATGTAAGTAGTGGGGATGTGTGTGGGTGGAGTATGTGTATGTGTATGTGTGTGTGTGGCAGGCTTGGATGACAGTGCTTGTCCTATCGTCTTGTGGTTATATGTAAGTAGTGGGGATGTGTGTGGGTGGAGTATGTGTATGTGTATGTGTGTGTGTGGCAGGCTTGGATGACAGTGCTTGTCCTATCGTCTTGTGGTCATATGTAAGTAGTGGGGATGTGTGTGGGTGGAGTATGTGTATGTGTATGTGTGTGTGTGGCAGGCTTGGATGACAGTGCTTGTCCTATCGTCTTGTGGTCATATGTAAGTAGTGGGGATGTGTGTGGGTGGAGTATGTGTATGTGTATGTGTGTGTGTGGCAGGCTTGGATGACAGTGCTT
This sequence comes from Microglena sp. YARC, assembly GCA_022414725.1. Classification (NCBI taxonomy): domain Eukaryota; kingdom Viridiplantae; phylum Chlorophyta; class Chlorophyceae; order Chlamydomonadales; family Chlamydomonadaceae; genus Microglena; species Microglena sp. YARC. The sequence goes on along the minus strand of JAJSRW010001123.1, from coordinate 9,011 downwards.
GTCCTATCGTCTTGTGGTCGAGTATGTGTATGTGTATGTGTGTGTGTGGCAGGCTTGGATGACAGTGCTTGTCCTATCGTCTTGTGGCATATGTAAGTAATGTGTGTGGGTGAGTATGTGTATGTGTATGTGTGTGTGTGGCAGGCTTGGATGACAGTGCTTGTCCTATCGTCTTGTGGTTATATGTAAGTAGTGGGGATGTGTGTGGGTGGAGTATGTGTATGTGTATGTGTGTGTGTGGCAGGCTTGGATGACAGTGCTTGTCCTATCGTCTTGTGGTCATATGTAAGTAGTGGGGATGTGTGTGGGTGGAGTATGTGTATGTGTATGTGTGTGTGTGGCAGGCTTGGATGACAGTGCTTGTCCTATCGTCTTGTGGTCATATGTAAGTAGTGGGGATGTGTGTGGGTGGAGTATGTGTATGTGTATGTGTGTGTGTGGCAGGCTTGGATGACAGTGCTTGTCCTATCGTCTTGTGGTTATATGTAAGTAGTGGGGATGTGTGTGGGTGGAGTATGTGTATGTGTATGTGTGTGTGTGGCAGGCTTGGATGACAGTGCTTGTCCTATCGTCTTGTGGTTATATGTAAGTAGTGGGGATGTGTGTGGGTGGAGTATGTGTATGTGTATGTGTGTGTGTGGCAGGCTTGGATGACAGTGCTTGTCCTATCGTCTTGTGGTCATATGTAAGTAGTGGGGATGTGGTGTGGGTGGAGTATGTGTATGTGTATGTGTGTGTGTGTGGCAGGCTTGGATGACAGTGCTTGTCCTATCGTCTTGTGGTCATATGTGTAAGTAGTGGGGATGTGTGTGGGTGCTTGTCCTAGTATGTAAGTGTATGTGTATGTGTATGTGTGTGTGTGGCAGGCTTGGATGACAGTGCTTGTCCTATCGTCTTGTGGTTATATGTAAGTAGTGGGGATGTGTGTGGGTGGAGTATGTGTATGTGTATGTGTGTGTGTGGCAGGCTTGGATGACAGTGCTTGTCCTATCGTCTTGTGGTTATATGTAAGTAGTGGGGATGTGTGTGGGTGGAGTATGTGTATGTGTATGTGTGTGTGTGGCAGGCTTGGATGACAGTGCTTGTCCTATCGTCTTGTGGTCATATGTAAGTAGTGGGGATGTGTGTGGGTGGAGTATGTGTATGTGTATGTGTGTGTGTGGCAGGCTTGGATGACAGTGCTTGTCCTATCGTCTTGTGGTTATATGTAAGTAGTGGGGATGTGTGTGGGTGGAGTATGTGTATGTGTATGTGTGTGTGTGTGGCAGGCTTGGATGACAGTGCTTGTCCTATCGTCTTGTGGTTATATGTAAGTAGTGGGGATGTGTGTGGGTGGAGTATGTGTATGTGTATGTGTGTGTGTGGCAGGCTTGGATGACAGTGCTTGTCCTATCGTCTTGTGGTTATATGTAAGTAGTGGGGATGTGTGTGGGTGGAGTATGTGTATGTGTATGTGTGTGTGTGGCAGGCTTGGATGACAGTGCTTGTCCTATCGTCTTGTGGTTCATATGTAAGTAGTGGGGATGTGTGTGGGTGGAGTATGTGTATGTGTATGTGTGTGTGTGGCAGGCTTGGATGACAGTGCTTGTCCTATCGTCTTGTGGTTATATGTAAGTAGTGGGGATGTGTGTGGGTGGAGTATGTGTATGTGTATGTGTGTGTGTGGCAGGCTTGGATGACAGTGCTTGTCCTATCGTCTTGTGGTTATATGTAAGTAGTGGGGATGTGTGTGGGTGGAGTATGTGTATGTGTATGTGTGTGTGTGGCAGGCTTGGATGACAGTGCTTGTCCTATCGTCTTGTGGTATATGTAAGTAGTGGGGATGTGTGTGGGTGGAGTATGTGTATGTGTATGTGTGTGTGTGGCAGGCTTGGATGACAGTGCTTGTCCTATCGTCTTTGTGGTTATATGTAAGTAGTGGGGATGTGTGTGGGTGGAGTATGTGTATGTGTATGTGTGTGTGTGGCAGGCTTGGATGACAGTGCTTGTCCTATCGTCTTGTGGTTATATGTAAGTAGTGGGGATGTGTGTGGGTGGAGTATGTGTATGTGTATGTGTGTGTGTGGCAGGCTTGGATGACAGTGCTTGTCCTATCGTCTTGTGGTTATATGTAAGTAATGGGGATGTGTGTGGGTGGGTATGTGTATGTGTATGTGTGTGTGTGTGGCAGGCTTGGATGACAGTGCTTGTCCTATCGTCTTGTGGTTATATGTAAGTAGTGGGGATGTGTGTGGGTGGAGTATGTGTATGTGTATGTGTGTGTGTGGCAGGCTTGGATGACAGTGCTTGTCCTATCGTCTTGTGGTTATATGTAAGTAGTGGGGATGTGTGTGGGTGGAGTATGTGTATGTGTATGTGTGTGTGTGGCAGGCTTGGATGACAGTGCTTGTCCTATCGTCTTGTGGTTTATATGTAAGTAGTGGGGATGTGTGTGGGTGGAGTATGTGTATGTGTATGTGTGTGTGTGGCAGGCTTGGATGACAGTGCTTGTCCTATCGTCTTGTGGTATATGTAAGTAGTGGGGATGTGTGTGGGTGGAGTATGTGTATGTGTATGTGTGTGTGTGTGGCAGGCTTGGATGACAGTGCTTGTCCTATCGTCTTGTGGTTATATGTAAGTAGTGGGGATGTGTGTGGGTGGAGTATGTGTATGTGTATGTGTGTGTGTGGCAGGCTTGGATGACAGTGCTTGTCCTATCGTCTTGTGGTTATATGTAAGTAGTGGGGATGTGTGTGGGTGGAGTATGTGTATGTGTATGTGTGTGTGTGGCAGGCTTGGATGACAGTGCTTGTCCTATCGTCTTGTGGTTATATGTAAGTAGTGGGGATGTGTGTGGGTGGAGTATGTGTATGTGTATGTGTGTGTGTGGCAGGCTTGGATGACAGTGCTTGTCCTATCGTCTTGTGGTCATATGTAAGTAGTGGGGATGTGTGTGGGTGGAGTATGTGTATGTGTATGTGTGTGTGTGGCAGGCTTGGATGACAGTGCTTGTCCTATCGTCTGTGGTATATGTAAGTAGTGGGGATGTGTGTGGGTGGAGTATGTGTATGTGTATGTGTGTGTGTGGCAGGCTTGGATGACAGTGCTTGTCCTATCGTCTTGTGGTCATATGTAAGTAGTGGGGATGTGTGTGGGTGGAGTATGTGTATGTGTATGTGTGTGTGTGGCAGGCTTGGATGACAGTGCTTGTCCTATCGTCTTGTGGTCATATGTAAGTAGTGGGGATGTGTGTGGGTGGAGTATGTGTATGTGTATGTGTGTGTGTGGCAGGCTTGGATGACAGTGCTTGTCCTATCGTCTTGTGGTTATATGTAAGTAGTGGGGATGTGTGTGGGTGGAGTATGTGTATGTGTATGTGTGTGTGTGGCAGGCTTGGATGACAGTGCTTGTCTATCGTCTTGTGGTTATATGTAAGTAGTGGGGATGTGTGTGGGTGGAGTATGTGTATGTGTATGTGTGTGTGTGGCAGGCTTGGATGACAGTGCTTGTCCTATCGTCTTGTGGTTATATGTAAGTAGTGGGGATGTGTGTGGGTGGAGTATGTGTATGTGTATGTGTGTGTGTGGCAGGCTTGGATGACAGTGCTTGTCCTATCGTCTTGTGGTTATATGTAAGTAGTGGGATGTGTGTGGGTGGAGTATGTGTATGTGTATGTGTGTGTGTGGCAGGCTTGGATGACAGTGCTTGTCCTATCGTCTTGTGGTCATATGTAAGTAGTGGGGATGTGTGTGGGTGGAGTATGTGTATGTGTATGTGTGTGTGTGGCAGGCTTGGATGACAGTGCTTGTCCTATCGTCTTGTGGTTATATGTAAGTAGTGGGATGTGTGTGGGTGGAGTATGTGTATGTGTATGTGTGTGTGTGGCAGGCTTGGATGACAGTGCTTGTCCTATCGTCTTGTGGTTATATGTAAGTAAGTGGGGATGTGTGTGGGTGGAGTATGTGTATGTGTATGTGTGTGTGTGGCAGGCTTGGATGACAGTGCTTGTCCTATCGTCTTGTGGTTATATGTAAGTAGTGGGGATGTGTGTGGGTGGAGTATGTGTATGTGTATGTGTGTGTGTGGCAGGCTTGGATGACAGTGCTTGTCCTATCGTCTTGTGGTATATGTAAAGTGTGGGATGTGTGTGGGTGGAGTATGTGTATGTGTATGTGTGTGTGTGGCAGGCTTGGATGACAGTGCTTGTCCTATCGTCTTGTGGTTCATATGTAAGTAGTGGGGATGTGTGTGGGTGGAGTATGTGTATGTGTATGTGTGTGTGTGGCAGGCTTGGATGACAGTGCTTGTCTATCGTCTTGTGGTCATATGTAAGTAGTGGGGATGTGTGTGGGTGGAGTATGTGTATGTGTATGTGTGTGTGTGGCAGGCTTGGATGACAGTGCTTGTCCTATCGTCTTGTGGTTATATGTAAGTAGTGGGATGTGTGTGGGTGGAGTATGTGTATGTGTATGTGTGTGTGTGGCAGGCTTGGATGACAGTGCTTGTCCTATCGTCTTGTGGTATATGTAAGTAGTGGGGATGTGTGTGGGTGGAGTATGTGTATGTGTATGTGTGTGTGTGGCAGGCTTGGATGACAGTGCTTGTCCTATCGTCTTGTGGTTATATGTAAGTAGTGGGGATGTGTGTGGGTGGAGTATGTGTATGTGTATGTGTGTGTGTGGCAGGCTTGGATGACAGTGCTTGTCCTATCGTCTTGTGGTTATATGTAAGTAGTGGGGATGTGTGTGGGGTGGAGTATGTGTATGTGTATGTGTGTGTGTGGCAGGCTTGGATGACAGTGCTTGTCCTATCGTCTTGTGGTTATATGTAAGTAGTGGGGATGTGTGTGGGTGGAGTATGTGTATGTGTATGTGTGTGTGTGGCAGGCTTGGATGACAGTGCTTGTCCTATCGTCTTGTGGTCATATGTAAGTAGTGGGGATGTGTGTGGGTGGAGTATGTGTATGTGTATGTGTGTGTGTGGCAGGCTTGGATGACAGTGCTTGTCCTATCGTCTTGTGGTCATATGTAAGTAGTGGGGATGTGTGTGGGTGGAGTATGTGTATGTGTATGTGTGTGTGTGGCAGGCTTGGATGACAGTGCTTGTCCTATCGTCTTGTGGTTATATGTAAGTAGTGGGGATGTGTGTGGGTGGAGTATGTGTATGTGTATGTGTGTGTGTGGCAGGCTTGGATGACAGTGCTTGTCCTATCGTCTTGTGGTTATATGTAAGTAGTGGGGATGTGTGTGGGTGGAGTATGTGTATGTGTATGTGTGTGTGTGGCAGGCTTGGATGACAGTGCTTGTCCTAATCGTCTTGTGGTTATATGTAAGTAAGTGGGGATGTGTGTGGGTGGAGTATGTGTATGTGTATGTGTGTGTGTGGCAGGCTTGGATGACAGTGCTTGTCCTATCGTCTTGTGGTCATATGTAAGTAAGTGGGGATGTGTGTGGGTGGAGTATGTGTATGTGTAATGTGTGTGTGTGGCAGGCTTGGATGACCAGTGCTTGTCCTATCGTCTTGTGGTTATATGTAAGTAGTGGGGATGTGTGTGGGTGGAGTATGTGTATGTGTATGTGTGTGTGTGGCAGGCTTGGATGACAGTGCTTGTCCTATCGTCTTGTGGTTATATGTAAGTAGTGGGGATGTGTGTGGGTGGAGTATGTGTATGTGTATGTGTGTGTGTGGCAGGCTTGGATGACAGTGCTTGTCCTATCGTCTTGTGGTTTATATGTAAGTAGTGGGGATGTGTGTGGGTGGAGTATGTGTATGTGTATGTGTGTGTGTGGCAGGCTTGGATGACAGTGCTTGTCCTATCGTCTTGTGGTTATATGTAAGTAGTGGGGATGTGTGTGGGTGGAGTATGTGTATGTGTATGTGTGTGTGTGGCAGGCTTGGATGACAGTGCTTGTCCTATCGTCTTGTCGGTTATATGTAAGTAGTGGGGATGTGTGTGGGTGGAGTATGTGTATGTGTATGTGTGTGTGTGGCAGGCTTGGATGACAGTGCTTGTCCTATCGTCTTGTGGTTATGAAAGTGGGGATGTGTGTGGGTGGAGTATGTGTATGTGTATGTGTGTGTGGCAGGCTTGGATGACAGTGCTTGTCCTATTCGTCTTGTGGTTATATGTATAGTAGTGGGGATGTGTGTGGGTGGAGTATGTGTATGTGTATGTGTGTGTGTGGCAGGCTTGGATGACAGTGCTTGTCCTATCGTCTTGTGGTCATATGTAAGTAGTGGGGATGTGTGTGGGTGGAGTATGTGTATGTGTATGTGTGTGTGTGGCAGGCTTGGATGACAGTGCTTGTCCTATCGTCTTTGTGGTTATATGTAAGTAGTGGGGATGTGTGTGGGTGGAGTAAATGTGTATGTGTATGTGTGTGTGTGGCAGGCTTGGATGACAGTGCTTGTCCTATTCGTCTTGTGGTTATATGTAAGTAGTGGGGATGTGTGTGGGTGGAGTATGTGTATGTGTATGTGTGTGGGTGGCAGGCTTGGATGACAGTGCTTGTCCTATCGTCTTGTGGTCATATGTAAGTAGTGGGGATGTGTGTGGGTGGAGTATGTGTATGTGTATGTGTGTGTGTGTGGCAGGCTTGGATGACAGTGCTTGTCCTATCGTCTTGTGGTCATATGTAAGTAGTGGGGATGTGTGTGGGTGGAGTATGTGTATGTGTATGTGTGTGTGTGGCAGGCTTGGATGACAGTGCTTGTCCTATCGTCTTGTGGTCATATGTAAGTAGTGGGGATGTGTGTGGGTGGAGTATGTGTATGTGTATGTGTGTGTGTGGCAGGCTTGGATGACAGTGCTTGTCCTATCGTCTTGTGGTCATATGTAAGTAGTGGGGATGTGTGTGGGTGGAGTATGTGTATGTGTATGTGTGTGTGTGGCAGGCTTGGATGACAGTGCTTTGTCCTATCGTCTTGTGGTTATATGTAAGTAGTGGGGATGTGTGGTGGTGGAGTATGTGTATGTGTATGTGTGTGTGTGGGCAGGCTTGGATGACAGTGCTTGTCCTATCGTCTTGTGGTTCATATGTAAGTAGTGGGGATGTGTGTGGGTGGAGTATGTGTATGTGTATGTGTGTGTGTGGCAGGCATGCTTGTCCTATCGCTTGGATGACATTGTGTTGTGTGCAGCTTGTCCTATCGTCTTGTGGTTATAGTGTATGTGTAGTGGGGATGTGTGTGGGTGGTTGTTATGATGTGGTGTGGGTGGAGTATGTGTTGTGGGTGGAAGTATGTGTAATGTGTAGTGTATGTGTGTGTGTGGCAGGCTTGGATGACAGTGCTTGTCCTAATCGTCTTGTTGTGGTCATGTATCTGTAAGTAGTGGGGATGTGTGTGGGTGGAGTATGTGTATGTGTATGTGTGTGTGTGGCAGGCTTGGATGACAGTGCTTGTCCTATCGTCTTCTGGCATAATGTAGTAGTGGGGTAGTATGGTATGGATGTGTGTTGTGTGGGTGAATGACAGTGCTTGTCGTCTGTGGTTTATGTATAATGTGTTGTGGAGTATGTGTTGTGTATGTGTGTGTGTGTGGCAGGCTTGGATGACAGTGCTTGTCCTATCGTCTTGTGGTTATATGTAAAGTAGTGGGGATGTGTGTGGGTGGAGTATGTGTATGTGTATGTGTGTGTGTGTGGCAGGCTTGGATGACAGTGCTTGTCCTATCGTCTTGTGGTCATATGTAAGTAGTGGGGATGTGGTGTGGGTGGAGTATGTGTATGTGTATGTGTGTGTGTGGCAGGCTTGGATGACAGTGCTTGTCCTATCGTCTTGTGGTCATATGTAAGTAGTGGGGATGTGTTGTGGGTGGAGTATGTGTATGTGTATGTGTGTGTGTGGCAGGCTTGGATGACAGTGGCTTGTCCTATCGTCTTGTGGTTATATGTAAGTATGGGGATTGTGTGGGGTGGGTATGTGTATGTGTATGTGTGTGTGTGGCAGGCTTGGATGACAGTGCTTGTCCTATCGTCTTGTGGTCATATGTAGTGTGTGGGGATGTGTGTGGGTGGAGTATGTGTATGTGTATGTGGTGTGTGTGGCAGGCTTGGATGACAGTGCTTGTCCTATCGTCTTGTGGTCATATGTAAGTAATGGGGAATGTGTGTGGGTGGAGTATGTGTATGTGTATGTGTGGCAGGCTTGGATGACAGTGCTTGTCCTATCGTCTTGTGGTTATATGTAAGTAGTGGGGATGTGTCTGTGTGGGTGGAGTATGTGTATATGTGTATGTGTGTGTGTGGCAGGCTTGGCATGACAGTGCTTGTCCTATCGTCTTGTGGTTATATGTAAGTAGTGGGATGTGTGTGGGTGGAGTATGTGTATGTGTATGTGTGTGTGTGGCAGGCTTGGATGACAGTGCTTGTCCTATCGTCTTTGTGGTTCATATGTAAGTAGTGGGATGTGTGTGGGTGGAGTATGTGTATGTGTATGTGTGTGTGTGGCAGCTTGGATGACAGTGCTTGTCCTATCGTCTTGTGGTTCATATGTAAGTAGTGGGGATGGGTGTGGGTGGAGTATGTGTATGTGTATGTGTGTGTGTGGTGGCAGCTTGGATGACAGTGCTTGTCCTATTTTCGTCTTGTGGTTATATGTAAGTAGTGGGGATGTGTTGTGGGTGGAGTATGAATGTATGTGTATGTTGTGTGTGTCGGGCAGGCTTGGATGACAGTGCTTGTCCTATCGTCTTTGTGGTATATGTAAGTAGTGGGGATGTGTGTGGGTGGAGTATGTGTATGTGTATGTGTGTGTGTGCAGGCTTGGATGACAGTGCTTGTCCTATCGTCTTGTGGTTATATGTAAGTAGTGGGGATGTGTGTGGGTGGAGTATGTGTATGTGTATCGTGTGGCAGGCTTGGATAAACAGTGCTTGTCCTATCGTCTTGTGGTCATATGTAAGTAGTGGGGATGTGTGTGGGTGGAGTATGTGTAAGTGTATGTGTGTGTGTGGCAGGCTTGGATGACAAAAATGCCTTGTCCTATCGTCTTGTGTTATATTGTAAGTTAATAAGGAATGTGTGTGGGTG
>JAJSRW010000022.1:0-52500 GCA_022414725.1 Microglena sp. YARC | reverse complement strand
GGTGTGGTGAGTGTGTGTATGGGTGTGTTCATGTGAGTGGGTATTGTGTGTGTGGTGGTGTGTGGTGTGTGGTGGTGTGACTTTCATGGTTGAGTTGGTATGTGGTGGTGGTGGTGAGTGGTGTGTGGTGGTGTGACTTTCATGGTGAGTGGTATGTGGGGTGTGTGGTGAGTGGTGTGTGGTGGTGTGACTTTCATGGTGAGTGGGTATGTGGTGTGTGTGGTGAGTGTGTGTGTGTGGTGTGGGTAGAGTGGTGTGGTGGTGTGTGGTGTGGTATGTGGTGAGTGTGTGTGGTGTGTGGTGTGACTTTCATGGTGAGTGGGCTGGTGGTGTTGTGTGGTGCGTGTGAGTGATGGTGTGACTTTCATGGTGAGTGTTGTGTGTGTGGTGAGTGTGTGTGGTGGTGTGACTTTCATGGTGAGTGGGTATGTGGTGGTGTGTGTGATGGTGTGTGGGTGGTGGTGTGACTTTCATGGTGAGTGGGTATGTGGTGGTGTGTGGTGAGTGTTGTGTGGTGGTGTGACTTTCATGGTGAGTGGGTATGTGGTGGTGTGTGGTGAGTGTTGTGTGGTGGTGTGAATTTCATGGTGAGTGGGTATGTGGTGGTGTGTGGTGAGTGTTGTGTGGTGGTGTGACTTTCATGGTGAGTGGGTATGTGGTGGTGTGTGGTGAGTGGTGTGTGGTGGTGTGACTTTCATGGTGAGTGGGTATGTGGTGGTGTGTGGTGAGTGGTGTGTGGTGTTGTGACTTTCATGGTGAGTGGGTATGTGTGTGTGGTGAGTGGTGTGTGGTGTTGTGACTTTCATGGTGAGTGGGTATGTGGTGGTGTGTGGTGAGTGGTGTGTGGTGGTGTGACTTTCATGGTGAGTGGGTATGTGGTGGTGTGTGGTGAGTGGTGTGTGTGGTGTGTGTGACTTTCATGTGGTGTGTGGTGGATGTGTGGGTATATGTGGTGGTGAGTGGTGAGTGGTGTGTGTGTGTGTGTCCCCTTGTGACTTTCATGAGTGAGTGGAGTATGTGGTGGTGTGTGGTGAGTGGTGTGGTGGGTGAGTGGTGTGTGTGGTGAGTGGGCGTGCAGTGGTGAGTGGTGGGTGTCGATTTGTGGTGTATTGGTATGTAAACTTTTGAGATGGTCATATATTCGGTGTATACAGGATTTGTTGTTGACACTTTCATGGTGAGTGGGTGGGTGGTGAGTGGGTGGGTGGTGGGTGATGTGTGTATGGTGTGTGGCGGGTGGTGATTTGGTGGTGGGTGGTAGGTGACTATTGAGATGGCCATGAATTCGGTGTTAATGGATTTGGTGGTGCCACTTTTATTTTAAGGGTGTCGTGTTTGTGTGGACAGATAAGCTGGGTGGGTGGTAGTGGTGGTTCATGGCACTTTTTTGTGCGACCATCATAAATAAATAACCTTATTAAGGGGCGTGAGGAAGAGGGGGGCAGCCCGTTCGCTTGCACTGGGGCCAACCACCAAGTACCAACCACCAACCACCAAGCAACCACCAAGTACCAACCACCAATCAACCACCAAGCAACCACCAAGTACCAACCACCAAGCAATCATAATACTGCAACACTTGATCTCTATCTCTGTAGGAGCCTTATTAGGGGGCTTTTGGGACAGGTGATTTAGACCTGTGACGTTCAGTCCTGTGGAAACAAAAAATGTGTTTGGCATGCAACAATCAGCCTCGCCTGCGTTAGGTGCAATGATGATTTATACCTGTGACACAGGGACTTTCCCCCGCTATATAGTGCTAGTTTTTACCCCATTTTAGCGAAATTATCGCTATAGAAAGTACTAAGTAAATAGTGTTTTTTGTGTGCCCTAAATGCCCCTAAAAAGCTACAAAAAGCTGTACAAGCTAGAAAAAGCACTAAAACGCTGTCCCTGGAGGAGGCTTTTGGGACAGATGATTTAGACATGTGACGCAGGGATTTTCCCCCTGCGTTTAAGAAAAGGTAATGATAACGCCTGGTGGGGCGTGGTGTTAAGGGAGCCCGTCGTACGCGGGTGGGGAGTACTAGTACTTCTCTACCTTCTTTACCTTCCCTTCCCTTCCCTTCCCTTCCCTTCGGTAGTGGTCCCACTTGGTAGCTGCCTAAGACTTTAATGCCCTAAGCTAGTGCCGCCGTAGGCATATGCGGTACTAGCTAACCCCAAAGGGGCCCTTAGGGGGGTCCAAGTGGCCCCCTAGGGGGAGGGGTCCACTCGCCAAGTATGAATGAGAATGAGGCAGCTAAAAGAAAAGCTGCCTAATACCTAATACTCGCGGGTACCTTAATTTAATGCCCCTTCAAGTACCTTAACGGCCCCTGTACCTGGGCATTCAAGTGGGACCCCTCCCTACCCTAGGGGTCCAGATACAGAGGGGCCCACTTGCGAGTACCTTTATGCCCAGATACAGGGGCCCAAAAGGTACTAGAAGGTACTCGCAAGTGGGCCCCTTCCCTCCTGGACCCCTAGGGAGGGGTCCCACTTGATACCCCTTTGGCCTTTGGGGGGGGCCCACTAGCTAGTACGCCTATGGGTAAGCGAGTACCGCCTATGTATATGGGTAAGCGAGTACCTCCTATGGGCGTGGGCGGACTAGCCCACCTCCCCCAAAGGGGGGGCGGTACTGGCTTACCCAGGGACAGAGGGCCATTCAAGTAACGGCCCCCTTTACTTTAAAGGGGGCATTCAAGTAGGACCCCCCTAGGGGTCCAGGAGGGGGCCCACTTGCGAGTACCGCCCAGGGGAATAGGCCATTCAAGTACCTTCTAGTACTTCTCCTACCTCAACTGGACAAGCTACCATCGCGGTTGACAACGACCTGCAACGCCAAGAGCGACCGAAGGGGGAGTCGAACCCCCGACTCTTCATCCTCAAGCGATCTGGTCTACCAGTAGACCATTGTGTATCACTGAAAGGGGCTAAAACAGAGACTACGATCCCTGAGAAAGGCCTGGCCAACGTTGAACGGATTTCTCACTGGCTACAAATGAAAAATTGTTTTTTTTACGCCTCGCCCAGAGCGTGACGTTGAAAGAACCTTCCCGTTTTCTTGCACCAGGGAAAGTTAATGTGGATTTTATATATCATATCACTGAAAGGGGCTCCTGCGTTTTATAGAGATCCAACCCAACGCCAAGAGTGACCGAAGGGGGAGTCGAACCCCCGACTCTTCATCCTCAAGCAATCTGGTCTACCACTTGACCATTGTATATCACTGAAAGGGGCTCCTGCGATATATAGAGATCGCTAGTTCTGACCCTGTTTAGCGAAATCACTAGTTTTGACCCTGTTAAGCAAAATTGTCGCTATAAAAAAGTTAACCAAAAGCCTGACAAAATGTGCCTTTTGTTTTTTTGCCCGAAATGGCGTTTTATAGAGATCGCTAGTTTTGACCCTGTTTAGCGAAATTGTCGCTATAAAAAAGTTAACCAAAAGCCTGACAAAAAGTGCCTTTTGTTTTTTTGCCCGAAATGGCCATATAAAGCTACAAAAAACTTTAAAAGCTAGCAAAGGCTCTGAAACACTGTCCCTAGAGGAGGCTTTTGGGAAAGTTTATTTATACCTGTAGTGTGACGCAGGGATTGTTTTTTCATTTTTCATTTTTCATTTTTGAGCCCCCCCTTTTCATCGCTATTTTGGTTCAGGAGCCATTTGGCCAGTCTTTATATGTAGCTATTTATAGCTATTTTCGAATTTGCTTCTTTCCACATCCTGACTTTAAATTCAAGGACAGGTACAGATGACTCTAGGCTTCCTGGGCTGTCCATATCTAGCTGCATCGCCTAGTTTGCTTACATTGCCATGCCAATCTCGAAATTGATGGGTTTGATGGCTAGTAGAGATCAGGGTACTTCCATTGACCGAATAGGCCAGCGCTTCAGCGCACTTGAAAAACAAACTGTGATTTGTAGTGCAAAAAGCGCAAAAAATGCTTGCTGCGCCGACAGGGGGTTGCAAAAAACTGAGCGAAACGCGCAGTGGGGCTCAAAAAGGCAACGCGCCAGCGCGCAAAAGCGCGCGCTTGAAAGTACCCTGGTAGAGATATATCGCTAAAAAGAAAAAACCTGCTGTGACGTCCAGTCCAGTGAAAACAAATGTGTGCGGTATGCTGAGCCTTTGGGAGGCTAATTCTCAGGTCGGTAGGATTGGGACGTTGGGAGGTCAAGTCAAGTTGTACTGCTATTCCAGGACATACGGAGGCCAATGCTGAAGCGCGGACTTCGACCTTGTGGGATGGGTTTATAGCCATTCAGCGGATGCTTTGGGTTCAAGGTTTCTGAAGCACCCGGACTTTGTACATGAGATCGAGAATTTGGCCTGGAAATCTGAGAATTCTCGCGAGAATTCTCGATAATTGGCCTGAGATTATGAGAACCAAGTCCGAAGTATAAAGTGTGCTTCCCAAATCATCCCCTGAATTGCTATAATGAGCCTTTTATCCCGTGGAAACTTGATTCACAGCAGCTTTCACGAACTGATTTTTGACTTGGGTTGAATTTGTTTCACTTTTTGTCGTACATCTCGTGTACTGCCACCTGCCTGCCAAACAGGGCTGCTCGCGACCAGATGCGCATGCGGATGAAAAATAAGTGTGCACTTAGCTGACACATAAATGTAATGTGATCAACTCAGAATTCGATTCCGGATATTTGGGGATCTGTACGGCTCTGTCCAACACTCTTGTTCCTAATTAGGGCGTGAAGGGGATTAGGCTCACGCGGAGATGAGCTAAACTAGAGTAGAAAAAAAACTGTATATAACTGTATAAATAAATAAAATAAGCCAAGCTGTGATGAAATAAAATAAACAAAGCTAAAATAAATCAAATAAGCCAATCTCCGATGAAATAAAATATACAAAGCTAAAGTAAATAAAATAAGCCAAGCTATGATGAAATAAAATATACAAAGCTAAAATTAAATAAAATAACAAAGCTAGCCCATGTTGCAAAAAAGGATTCGGCATGGTATGTGGCCAGGAGCGAACGAACTGCCGCCTATAGGGGCGCAGATTTGAGCTAAGTAGCTTAGGCATACACACGATTTGGGACGCGATTAATTGGCAGTGTGTGGGAGGAACAGGGATTGGTACGTAGCTACCACGCGACTGCCGTGATTTCTTGCTCCCATGCCCCTACCCCTACCCCCTACCCCACTTACCCCTGCCCCTATCCCCCGACCCTTCACTCCCTTGAGGGGGCCAGCTCATTTGCTTGCAATGGGGGCAATCACTAACACCGCGTACCCATGTTGCAAAAAGGATTCGGCATGGCTGACATTAACGTGAAGCTGGCTCAAGCGTTCCTTGACATCAGTGCCGAGTACTATCCCGAGCGGCTTGGCCTCTTCATGGTAATCGCTGCCCCATCGCTCTTCAACGTGCTCTGGACAGCCATCAAGCCTTTCGTGGACGTGAAGACATATAACAAGATCCGATTTCTGCCTTATGATGCCACCACCAGCTCAGAGCAGGCTAAAGGTTAGTAGATCTACGCCTATGTATATGTAGTGATAGTTGTGTACTATGATTATTTCGTGGACGTGAAGACATATAACAAGATTCGAAGATGCCTGCCCTTTGACGCAGGGATTTTTATTTCCGCTATATATAGCGATCGCTAGTTTTGACCCCGTTTTGGAGAAATTATCGCTATAAAAAGACAAAAAAAAGTCCCCCCCCCCCCCCTACCCTAAATGGCCCCCAAAAGCTACAAAAAGCTACAGAAATCACTAAAACGCTGACCCTGGAGGAACCCTCAAAACCATGAAGCTAGAAGAAACCCACTTTCAGATTTGAAAACAAATCACTGCTTTGATGCCACCACCAGCTCAGAGCAGGCTAAAGGTTTGTAGATCTACGCCTATGTAGTGATTGCTTGTTCTGTGATTATTTCGTGAACGTGAGGACATAAAACAAGATCCGAAGATGCCTATCCTATTATGATGCCACCACCAGCAAAGAACTAGGGAAAGGCAACTAATATTGTTGTTTTAAAAACCAAATTAGTGGTTGAAAAACTAAAATAAACTAATATTATTATAGTGTCACATTAATAATAGTTTTTCAAATAAATTTGAATTTCTGGTGAGACGGCTCGTCCGACTAATACTATCTAATATAATATAATATTATTTATACACGAATATTATGTAACATAGCCGACCCCTACTCAGAGCAGGCTAACGGTGTGTTGATGTATGTATATATAGTGATTGATTGGTATATGATTCTTTCGGGGACGTGAAGACATATACCAAGATTAGATGATGCCTGTCCTTTGATGCCTCCACCAGCTCAGAGCAGGATAAAAGAGTGTAGATCTACGAATAGGTAGTGACTGTTTGGTATATGATTCTTTCGTGGACGTGAGGACATAAAACAAGATTTGATGCCTGTCCTATGATGCCACCACCAGCTCAGAGCAGGCTAAAGGGTTGTGAGGGGTGAGGGATGATGATTTTGATTTGGGTTTTCAAAACAATTTGAATTTTGTACCTCGAACTTGAGAATTTGGCTTAAGAATTCTGACATATATCTAGGGAACGGCAACTAATATTAGTGTTCGAAAAACTAATAGTAACTAATATTATTGTAGTGTCCCAATAATATTAGTTTTTCAAATAAATTCAAATTTCTGGTGAGACGGCTCGTCAGACTAATATTATATAATATTATTTATTCACTAATATTATATAACATAGCCGACCCCTACATATATCAAGGTTCGATTCTTGCCTATGATGCTACCACCACCTCAGAGCAGGATAAAGGTGCATAGATCTACGGTTAACAAAAAGTTCACGTTTACAATTTCCTGGTACATTTATTTTTACTGCTGAAGACGGCGAGCAGCCGAACTGCTGACTGAAGCTATGTCACCAAGTTCAAGTTTAAATTTGTGTACATATGTGTCAATGTATGAGGGAGTGATTGCTTTGTTCAGGAGATCGTGTTGGTCTATGTAAGACACTTATGGCAATGCAGCAGATGATTTGGATTTGGTTCTCGTAATTCGTAGTTTGTACCCCAACTGTTTCAGGCAAAAATTCTCGAAATTTCTTGTTCACCCCCCATCCCTCACCCCACCCCCCACCTCTCACCTCTCACACCACCCCCCACCCCTCACCCCACAACCCTCACCTCTCACCCCACACCCCATCCCTCACCCCACCCCACACCTCTCACCCCACACCCCATCCCTCACCCCACCCCTCACCTCTCACCCCACACCCCGTCCCTCACCCCACCCCCTCACCCCACACCCCGTCCCTCACCCCACCCATCTTCACCCCTCACCCCACCCTTTACCCACCCACCCTTCACCCCTCACCCCACCCTTTACCTACCCCACACCCCTCACCTCTCACCCCACACCCCGTCCCTCACCCCACCCCGCACCCCTCACCCCACACCCCACACCCCACACCCCGTCCCTCACCCCACCCACCCTTCACCCCTCACCCCACCCTTTACCCACCCACCCTTCACCCCTCACCCCACCCTTTACCCACCCCACACCCCTCACCTCTCACCCCACAACCCGTCCCACACCCCACCCCGCACCCCTCACCCCACACCCCGTCTCTCACCCCACCCACCCTTCACCTCTCACCCCACCCTTTACCCCAACCCCCACCCATCACCCCACCTCCCACCCCTCATCCCTCACCCCATGCCCCTCCACCCCCCCTCCACCCCCCACCCTCCCCCACACCCACACCCACAGGCTCCAAGCTGCGCGGCGAGCTCGCCAAGCACCTAGATAGCAAGCCCCCATCCCTCACCCACACACCCCTCCCCACACACCCCACCCTGCACAGGCTCCAAGCTGCGCGGCGAGCTCGCCAAAGCACCTAGATAGCAAGCCCCCATCCCTCACCCACCCACCCCTCCCCACACACCCCACCCGACACGGGCTCCAAGCTGCGCGGCGAGCTCGCCAAGCACCTGGATAGCAAGCCCCCATCCCTCACCCACCCACCCCTCCCCACACACCCCACCCCCCACAGGCTCCAAGCTGCGCGGCGAGCTCGCCAAGCACCTGGATAGCAAGCCCCCATCCCTCACCCACCCACCCCTCCCCACACACCCCACCCCCCACAGGCTCCAAGCTGCGCGGCGAGCTCGCCAAGCACCTGGACAGCAAGACCCTTGAGTGGATGATGAAGGAGATGGCAGAGAACAGGGACAGTAAACGGGTGAGTTGCACTGTTTTTCACTGTTTTTGCACTGTTGTTGCTTAGTTTTGCGCTGTTTTTTGCACTGCGTTTCACTGTTTTTGCACTGTTGTTGCTTAGTTTTGCGCTGTTTTTTGCACTGCGTTTCACTGTTTTTGCTCTGTTTTGCACTGTTTATGCACTTTTTTCACTGTTTTTGCTCTGATTTGCAATGTTTTTGCACTGTTTTAGCTGTTTCACTGTTTTTGCTCTCTTTTGCACTGTTTTTTGCACTGCGTTTCACCATCTGAGCAATGTTTTGCTCTCTTTTGCACTGTTTTTTGCACTGCATATCACCGTCTGAGCAATGTTTTGCACTGTTTTTGCTCAGTTGCACTGTTTTTGCTCTCTTTTGCACTGTTTTTTGCACTGCGTTTCACCGTTTGAGCAATGTTTTGCACTGTATTAGCTCTGTTGCACTGTTTTTGCATTGCGTTTCACCATCTGAGCAATGTTTTGCACTGTTATATCTCTGTTGCACTGTTTTTGCTCTCTTTTGCATTGTTTTTGCGCTGCGTTTCACTGTCTGAGCAATGTTTTGCACTATTTTTGGCGGAGCCCCCTCATCAAGGGGGCGGGAGCCCCCATGTTTACCCATTTGTCCGTCCGACCGGAAAAAACAAAAATTGAAGCCCGACACGTCAGCCAACGGTCGCGTAACTAACTCGCTTCGGTCAGCTCCATCGTTGCCACCTTTCGTTCCGTTGCCAAAACACTCCGCCAAGTTTCCGCGCCGCTTGCGACACTGCATAGGACTTGTTGCACTGTTTTGTGTTTTGTTCGCCGCGTCTCAAATTGACGCTGGCATCCAGGGTACTTCCAAGCGCTACCTTTTTGAGCCCCACTGCGCGTTTCAAGCAGTTTTTTGCAGCCCCATGTGGGCGCAGCAAGCATTTTTTGCGCTTTTTGCGCTACAAAGCGCAGTTTTTATTTCTTCAAGTGCGCTAAAGTGCTATCCAATTTGGTCTATGGAAGTACCCTGCTGGCATCCATTCAAACATCACACGAGCCAGAGCAAACCTCATATCAAATCTGACAACCAGTCAACAAGTTCTAGTCATGGGTCAACAAGCAGCGTGACAACCAGTCAACAAGTTCTAGTCATGGGTCAACAAGCAGCGTGGCATGCGACGATACAAATTGGCGGAGAGTGCTCGCGACGGAGAGCAAACAGGGGCAACGGAAAGCGAGTTAGTTACAAGACTGTCGGCTGACGTGTCAGGCTTCGTCTCGGTCAAACGGTCGATTGGTTGGTCGGTCGTACACACAGACGGACAAATGGGTAACCCTGGGAGCTCCCGCCCCCTCTTGAAGGGCCAAAAACAAAAGCACTAGGCAACAAATAGAGAAAACACTATTATTCCACGGTGCATGGAATGGTGGCGAAGACGAGCATGCTGGAGGAGAAGAGCAAGAACATAGAGGCTATAATGATGAGGATCACCCAGATTGTCACGCCGATCAGCGTGGTCACGAAGGCCAAGCTGCCAATGAGCAAGTTCGTGCCGCCGGACATCTCAGAGAAGGGGAATATCAGATGCACACCAGCCGACGATGCCCCGGACTACGTCCCACCAAGGCCCTCAAATCCTCCATTCCCTGGAGGTTCTTCAGGGACATTTTTTCCGGAATGCATTCTGATCGGAATACAAGACCCTGTTTTTACCGAAATCGCCGGAATAAGAATCCTAAAAATAAAAAAAGTTTTTTTTTACTGAAATTGACTAAAAATGACCCAAATCGACCAAAATCGGAATAAGGATCCTGTTTTGGGAGGAAAATAGGGAGGAATAAAATAAAAAGGAATTAGATTTCCTCTTTTTGATTTGAAAACAATATCCCTCGAGGTTCTTGCCCTCTGAATGTCTTCCTGTTGTTTGATAATGTAAATGTATGTTACAGTCCAGGGTAGGCCAAATAGGCTATAGGGACTTGCCCTACCATGACAGGAAGGGCTGAAAAGAAAAAGCACTGAAAATCACACTCTAAATCACCCACCCACACCCACCCACACACTCTACACTACCACTCTGCTCATTACTACCCCTGAACCCCTTTACCACTGCCGCGCTACCTCCTCTTGTCCCAGGTGTCCAAATCACTCCCTATATCACACCCTAAATCAGACACTACATCACACCCAAAACCACACTCCTGCCCAGCTGCCTCCTCTTGTTCCAGGTGTCCAAATCACTCCCTATATCACACCCTAAATCAGACACTAAATCACACCCTAAATCACACTCCTGCCCAGCTGCCTCCTCTTGTCCCAGGTGTCCAAATCACTCCCTACATCACACCCTAAATCAGACACTAAATCACACCCAAGATCACACTCCTGCCCAGCTGCCTCCTCTTGTCCCAGGTGTCCAACTCAAAGCCTAAATCACACCCTAAATCACACCCTTAATCACACTCCTGCCCAGCTGCCTCCTCTTGTCTCAGGTGTCCAAATCACTCCCTACATCACACCCTAAATCACACTCCTGCCCAGCTGCCTCCTCTTGTCCCAGGTGTCCAACTCACACCCTAAATCACACCTTAAATCACACTCCTGCCCAGCTGCCTCCTCTTGTCCCAGGTGTCCAACTCACACCTTCAATCACACCCTACATCACACTCCTGCCTCTTGTCCCAGGTGTCCAACTCACACCTTCAATCACACCCTACATCACACTCCTGCCTCTTGTCCCAGGTGTCCAACTCACACCTTCAATCACACCCTACATCACACTCCTGCCTCTTGTCCCAGGTGTCCAACTCACACCTTCAATCACACCCTACATCACACTCCTGCCTCTTGTCCCAGGTGTCCAACTCACACCTTCAATCACACCCTACATCACACTCCTGCCTCTTGTCCCAGGTGTCCAACTCACACCTTCAATCACACCCTACATCACACTCCTGCCTCTTGTCCCAGGTGTCCAACTCACACCTTCAATCACACCCTACATCACACTCCTACCTCTTGTCCCAGGTGTCCAACAATCTGTACGACATGACAAGCATCCACCGAGCAGCAAGCACCGGTGAACTGCTCACCCAATTAGAGACAGCCAAGGAGGCAGCAGCGTCGATGACCCCATCCGCCTCGGCCTCTAAACTGACTGACGACGGGTCCAGTGCACAAGGAGAGGGCAGCGTTAAGAGTGGAGGTGGTAGCTTGTGGGGCCGCCTGACCAGCCGCTCCAGCACTCAGGGAGACAAGTCCATGAAGGGCGGCGATGGCGGTTTGCGCCATGATTGCCGTGGCTCCGTCAGCTTATTGCACCGCTATGCCTCATGCCCTGATCTCCTGGTCCCACAGGGGACGACAGCGGCAACTGAGAAGCCCTGAGCAGCATTGGCATCAGAAACAATTGAAGGCAGCTCCAGGATGCAGGGCATCACTATGCCACATACCCTTATGGTCTCACAGGCACGACAGCGGCAATCGAGAGGCCCTGGGCTGTCCCTGAGCAGGGACAGCAACGACAGCAACAACAGCGGCGACTGAGAAGCCCTGAGCTGCATTGGCATCAGTAACGATTGCCGTGGCTCAGACAACTTATTGAACCGCTATGCCACATGCCCTGATCTCGTGGTCCCACAGGCGACGACAGCGGCAGCCGAGAGGCCCTGAGCTGTCTCTGAGAAAGTACAGCAACGACAGCAACAACAGCGGCAACTGAGAAGCCCTGAGCAGTATTGGCATCAGTAACAATTGAAGGCGGCTCTAGGCTGCAGGGCATCACTATGCCACATGCCCTTATGGTCCCACAGGCACGACAGCGGCAATCGAGAGGCCCTGAGATGTCCCTGAGCAAGGACAGCAACGACAGCAACAACAGCGGCGACTGAGAAGCCCTGAGCTGTATTGGCATCAGAAACAATTGAAGGCGGCTCCAGGCTGCAGGGCATCACTATGCCACATGCCCTTACCTCATAGTCCCACAGGCGACGACAGAGGCAACCGAGAGGCCTGGGCTGTCCCTGAGCAAGGACTGCAACGACAGCAAGGACAGCAACAATAGCAAGGACTGCGGCGACAGAGAGGCGCTGAGCTGTCCCTGAGCAAGGTCAGCTGCCAGTAACGACAGCAACAACAGCAAGGACAGCCGCCAGCAACGACAGCAACCACAGCGAGGACAGCCGCCAGCAATGACAGCAAGGTTAGCAAGGACAGCAACGACAGCAATGACAGCCGACAGCAACAACAGCAACGACAGCAACAACCCAAAGCAAGGACCCCAGCCAAGCAGGGTTCATCATCAAGTTCATATGGATGGAGTATATACCGCTATTTAGTGGTTAGCCCCAGTGCAAGCAAACGGGCTGCCCCCCTCAACCTCAAGGCTCGTAATAAGGCGTACTATTAATTTATTTATTTATTTATTTATTTATTTATTTATTTATTTATTTATTTATTTATTTATTTATTTATTTATACTGGAATAAGATACATATAAAATAAAAGCAGCTTCTATATTACTATGTGTGTGTTATATAGGTTATGTATATGTATATACATGTTATGAACAGGTTGTATTTATACTATATATGTTACACACAGGTTGTGTATATACTATAAATGTTATATACAGGTTGTATATATACTATATATATGGTATACACAGGTTGTGTATATACTATAAATGTTACACACAGGTTGTGTATATACTATAAATGTTATATACAGGTTGTATATATGCTATATATATGGTATGCACAGGTTGTGTATATACTATAAATGTTATATACAGGTTGTATATATGCTATATATATGGTATACACAGGTTGTGTGTATACTATAAATGTTATATACAGGTTGTATATATGCTATATATATGGTATACACAGGTTGTGTATATACTATAAATGTTATATACAGGTTGTATATATGCTATATATATGGTATACACAGGTTGTGTATATACTATAAATGTTATATACAGGTTGTATATATGCTATATATATGGTATACACAGGTTGTGTGTATACTATAAATGTTATATACAGGTTGTATATATGCTATATATATGGTATACACAGGTTGTGTATATACTATAAATGTTATATACAGGTTGTATATATGCTATATATATGGTATACACAGGTTGTGTATATACTATAAATGTTATATACAGGTTGTATGTATGCTATATATATGGTATACACAGGTTGTGTGTATACTATAAATGTTATATACAGGTTGTATATATGCTACATATATGGTATACACAGGTTATATACAATTAATATATGGTATACACTGGTTTTATATATACTGTATATGGTATACACAGGTTGCATATGTACTACATATATGGTATACAAAGTTATACATACCACATATTTCCGGTAGATACATATGAAATAAGATTGTATTTTATATATATGCCGATACATGTATTTACATTATGCCAATGTATATACATGTATATGCTGTTGTGCGTCAAAATATGGAATTGAGACAGACGTGCTGAGGTGAACAGGTGGCAAAAATACTCCTACCTACCCAGGAAAGGATAGACACCAGTACAACACAGTCTTGAGCAGGGGACTACATTTTGGGTTGTGCTTTTGGTGCAGCTGCCTCCTTTTGGGCCGCGCTTTTGACTCAACTAAAAACAGAAATCTGCGCGCTGCGCCCAGAGGGAGTTTGCGTCAATCGCGCAGTCGGGTATCAAAACCTTGCGCGCTAGTGCGCAGTAGCGCGTGTCATGCAGTACCCTGGTCTTGAGCGAAGACTGTGGAGTGCTATGACTCAGGATAATAAATAGTGATAACGCCTGATGGGGCGTGGTATTAAGGGATCCCTGTCTTACGGCGGTAGATAACGGGCTGCTACTTTACCTGGCCAGTGCTGCCATGGCGGTTGACAGCGTCTGCGAACACTAAAGCGCACCCGTAGGGATTTGAACCCCGCTCCTTCTTGTTTCAAAGAGCTGTTCCATTGAGCCATTCGTCGAGACGGGATCTCAACATAAGAAATTCTTCAATTATGCAGGACTGCAGGGTTTGTGTTTGTGTTTGTAATGTTTCTTTGGGGGTGAGACTGTAGCACGTTTTATTTTCATAATTATTTTCGGGATGAGCTGACTAGCGCTTGTGGCTGTGAATACCATAGACTATCATTATACCGTTCGACAAACATGTGATTCTCCGGGAACAAGTTAATTTAGTTATTATAATCCGCTATTGGTTATGCAAAGCTAATCGTGGTAACCTGAGGTTAGTCAACTCCCTTCAATCTATCCGGCAAGTACTGGAGTGTAACAAACTTACAACAAGCAACACTATCTAAGGATTGGGCTCCAGACCGTCTGGGTTACAGGGTACTACTTGCTGCCGCGCTGCCATTTTGAGCCCCTCTGCCGTTTTTTCAACTCCCTGCGGGCGCAGCGCACAGTTTTTGCGCTTTTTGCACTAAAAAGCGCTGACAAATTTGATGTTTGTGAGCTTTAAGCGCTGACCAATTTGTCAAGAAGTAGTACCCTGCGCCAGACCGTCTGGGTTATATTAATTATTATAGTGGTCTTGGAGGTAATTAAGGTTAATGTGAAACTATCCAGAATAAGTTTATGAAAATGTCTCTTGGCGTTGGAGATACCACCTCTACCGGCTTGGTCCTTGATGAACTCAGTAGATTACCTACATGGGCTCAATGGCTCATAAACAATGGTTGAGACAGTGCATTGGCTTTTGGAATAAAATCGTTTACCGGAATGACCGCAAAAATGCTCTGATATTCTGCAAGATAACCATACGTCACTAAGCAAGATACTAAGAAAAAATTGATAACGGCATCTCTAAAATAACAGACATTGACTGGCAATCCCTCAGTACAATAAACCCCAGGTGATAACTGTTGTAAACGGCGGTGTATGTGAGCCATTCGACAGTCTGATTAGATGGTCCAATGGCTCACACCACCGCCGACAACAATAACCCGGTAGCAGGGAAGAAAAGCAGTGGCCACTACCAGGGTTGTCTAGGGAGAGGCCTAGAAGCTGCTGCTGGTAGTTTTTGCGCTTTTTGCACAGTTTTTGCGCTTTTTGCACTAAAAAAGCGCTGACAAATTTTGATGTTTGTGAGCTTTAAGCGCTGACCAATTTGTCAAGAAGTAGTACCCTGCGCCAGACCGTCTGGGTTATATTAATTATTATCGTGGTCTCGGAGGTAATTAAGGTTAATGTGAAACTATCCAGAATAAGTTTATGAAAATGTCTCTTGGCGTTGGAGATACCACCTCTACCGGCTTGGTCCTTGATGAACTCAGTAGATTACCTACATGGGCTCAATGGCTCATAAACAATGGTTGAGACAGTGCATTGGCTTTTTGGAATAAAATCGTTTACCGGAATGACCGCAAAAATGCTCTGATATTCTGCAAGATAACCATACGTCACTAAGCAAGATACTAAGAAAAAATTGATAACGGCATCTCTAAAATAACAGACATTGACTGGCAATCCCTCAGTACAATAAACCCCAGGTGATAACTGTTGTAAACGGCGGTGTATGTGAGCCATTCGACAGTCTGATTAGATGGTCCAATGGCTCACACCACCGCCGACAACAATAACCCGGTAGCAGGGAAGAAAAGCAGTGGCCACTACCAGGGTTGTCTAGGGAGAGGCCTAGAAGCTGCTGCTGGTAGTTTTTGCGCTTTTTGCACAGTTTTTGCGCTTTTTGCACTAAAAAGCGCTGACAAATTTGATGTTTGTGAGCTTTAAGCGCTGACCAATTTGTCAAGAAGTAGTACCCTGCGCCAGACCGTCTGGGTTATATTAATTATTATCGTGGTCTCGGAGGTAATTAAGGTTAATGTGAAACTATCCAGAATAAGTTTATGAAAATGTCTCTTGGCGTTGGAGATACCACCTCTACCGGCTTGGTCCTTGATGAACTCAGTAGATTACCTACATGGGCTCAATGGCTCATAAACAATGGTTGAGACAGTGCATTGGCTTTTGGAATAAAATCGTTTACCGGAATGACCGCAAAAATGCTCTGATGTTCTGCAAGATAACCATACGTCACTAAGCAAGATACTAAGAAAAAATTGATAACGGCATCTCTAAAATGACAGACATTGACTGGCAATCCCTCAGTACAATAAACCCCAGGTGATAACTGTTGTAAACGGCGGTGTATGTGAGCCATTCGACAGTCTGATTAGATGGTCCAATGGCTCACACCACCGCCGACAACAATAACCCGGTAGCAGGGAAGAAAAGCAGTGGCCACTACCAGGGTTGTCTAGGGAGAGGCCTAGAAGCTGCTGCTGGTAGCAAGAAAGAAAAGCAGTGGCCACTACCTGAGTTGTTCAGGGAGCTGCCTAGAAGCTGCTGCTGGTAGCAGGAAAGAAAAGCAGTGGCCACGACCAGGGTTGTCCAGGGATTTGTCTAGAAGCTGCTGCTAGTAGCAGGAAAGAAAAGCTGTGGCCACTACCCAGGTTGTCCAGGGAGCTGCCTAGAAGCTGCTGTTGGTACCAGAAAATAAAAGCAGTGGCCACCACCAGGGTTGTCCAGGGAGCTGCCTAGAAGCTGCTGCTGGTTGCCGAAAGAAAAGCAGTGGCCACTGCCATAGTTGTTAAGGGAGCTACCTGGAAGCTGCTGCTGAAAGAAGGAAATAAAAGCTGTGGCCACTACCCAGGTTGTCCAAGGAGCTGCCTAGAAGCTGCTGCTGGTACCAGAAAATAAAAGCAGTGGCCACCACCAGGGTTGTCCAGGGAGCTGCCTAGAAGCTGCTGCTGGTTACCGAAAGAAAAGCAGTGGCCACTGCCATAGTTGTTAAGGGAGCTACCTAGAAGCTGCTGCAAAAAGAAGGAAAGAAAAGCTGTGGCCACTACAGGGGTTGTTCAGGGAGCTGCCTAGAAGCTGCTGCTGGTAGCCGAAAAAAAAAGCAGTGGTCACTACCGGGGTAGTTCAGGAAGCTGCCTAGAAGCTGGTGCTAGTCGCAGGAAAGAAAAGCAGTGGCCACTACCGGGGTTGTTCAGGGATTTGCCTAGAAGCTGCTGCTAGTAGCAGGAAATAAAAGCAGTGGTCACTACCGGGGTTGTCCAGGGAGCTGCCTAGAAGCTAATGCTGGTAGCAGAAAATAAAAGCAGTGGCCACCACCAGGGTTGTCCAGGGAGCTGCCTAGAAGCTGCTGCTGGTAGCGGAATGAAAAGCAGTGGCCACCACCAAGGTTATTAAGGGAGCTGCCTAGAAGCTGCTGCTGGTAGGAGTGGTAGCAGAAAAGGAAGCAGTGGCCACTATTGTAAGAAGTATTAATATTACCCACGCACCAGTGAAATTATTCATCGCGTACACCCAAGCACGCAATAGCGGCAAGCCCTAAGCGCATCTACTATCGCTTGTGTTCAATGGAACATTCATACTTCTTTCTGAACATGCCATGTCACGATGTTCAATATGATTATTTGGTGGCATTGATTTGTTCTCCCATTTCAATTGACCCAGTTCGTTTCCAATAAGGTGCTCAATGCAACTGAAATCGTTTCCTTCTTTCAAAGCATATATAGCGTCTGTTTTGACGGCCTTAACCTCGATGTTTGATTTAGACAATGTTTCTATCAATTGGTTTAGTTGGAATCTTGCTCTGTTGACAATAGCTATTCTCATTGTTAAAAAACCGCTTGTTAGTTCTGTTTTTTTTGTTGTATTTACGATATATAAATTTTCCATTCATTTGATTACGAAAGATGAATTACCTTCTCTTCGCGAGTAAATGCAAGCGTCATCATATTTTGTAAATACAGCCGAGTGTCTTACGATGTTGTATTTCTTTCCCAGTAATCCAGAAATTTTATTTGGGATTCCCTTTCTAAGTTTTAGTGGGATATCTTCATATTTTTCATCAAAACACGAGGACACTACATCTCCCAGCTCTTCACACTTAACCCATAGAACTTCTAAATATGATAATACGCTATATTCGACGTTCATTGATTTTAGTTGTAACACTTCGTAACCGTATAGTAACATACGTTCCTTGTTGTATATATTGTGTTTTTTAATTATTTTCACAACATACAAGAATTCGTTGTTGATAGGTCTGTTTTCATTAGCTTGGAATGTATCCCACGGGTGAACAATTGGAAAACCCATTGTTTTCAAAATATGTATCAAACATGAAGCATAGTGTTTGTTAAAATCTAATCCTATATATTCATCAACAGTGCGAAGAGATAGATCTGCATCGACAAGTTTACCATTAGGGACAGACTCTGAATACCAGTTATATACCTTTGCAACTAGAGGGTGGTACGTGGAAATGGTCTTTTTGTTGAGGATAGATTTCGTGACAAATGATTCTAGTGTTTGAAACCTTTTATAACTATCTATGTTCTCTAAATCACAATCGATACATCCATCTATCTTAACAGCGGATTGGATAGAAATATTAACCGATTCCAAGTGATTCAAATATATTCCAGTAATTGTTGACCCCCCTCGTGTGCTAAATGCTCCTTCAATATTCACGAAATGTTCTAGAATAAATGCCAGATTGCCATTATAAATTATTTTAATGTTTTTATTTTCAGCAAGGATTTGTTCCTTGATGATTGGAAATATCTCTTCTGGATTGCTTGCTATTGCAATAGGGTGTGTCTGTTTTTCTTTCTCACTGGGCAACTTGAATTCAGATGATGGAGCTACCAATACGGGTTTATGAGACGACTTATTGAATGACTTTTTTTGTCCATGAGAGAGATATGTCCGTTCCAGTAGATCACTTTAATTATGGTTTTAATAATAGAATGTAATTTTTCTGGTGTACATCCTGTCAGATATTGATTCTCATTGTCGTATACCATGCATCCAAAATTGTGGTTTTCAAACCATTTGAGAAATAGTTCGATCGTGACCACGTCTTCAGCAGTGTGTTGTGTATAGTCTTTGTTGAAAAAATCTCTGTACAATGACTCGTAGGTCATTGGTGGCCTGGGGATACAAAGTTTTGTGTAATACTTGTCATATGATTCCTTTAAAGATTGTAGAATAACCTGAAATGCACACGTGTGTGGAGGGAGATCAAATAGACCAGGTTGTGTAATTGAATCTCGTAGCGTGTTTTTCCCTTCAACGTTAATTTCCCGTGTCAAATATTTGTTGTCGCAACATAAGCTTGCATTATTTTGTATGATTCTGTGTTTGAAGGGAATTATGATGTCTTGGGCGCTTGATTCGTTTGAAATAATTCGAATAAAATTTGTATTGTAAAGGATTTCTAACATGAATGCTGCTGCATTTGGGTCATCCTCCCCGATTTTGTTAATAAAATCAGTATAACCAGGAAACATTTCGTAGTCTGTTCCTTGTAGATTTGTGAGCAGTTCATAGTATCTTGATGTTTTATAATATAAAAACTTCTATGGAATTTATCTTTAAGCAACAATCTTAAAGAACTTTAAAAATAATAATTTGTATTTCATTTTTTAATTCACTTACACAGACTCTGCCTTCAACATAGCCTTTCGTTCCTTCAATTTTGCATTATAAATCCGCAAACGTTCATTTCGTTGTGCACGGTATTCTGGGTCATTCTTATACCGTTCATTCTTCAATTGTTTTTGGCGCTCCCTGTACACATCATCTGTCTGATATCTTATAACCATTGCAATGCGAGCCATATTGTTTACATGACTTCTATACTCTGGATCCTCCGCCATTTTCGTTTTGTGCATCAATGAGTTGTATTAAAAAACCTTAATCGGCTGTTGTTGAACGTCAGTCATCTTATACTGTATAATATATTATAATCCTTAAGTATTCAATTTATTTAGGTCATCAACCTCGACTGATAAAGCCCTTATTGCACCAATGAGATGTGGTACAAGGGAGTTGTAATTGAGACCCAATCTCTCTTTCTCTGAGTCTAGGAATCTTTTGCCGGCTGCGAAGATTTGATCGCCTTCAATGACTCCTCAGGGTTGAGGTATTCAATATGATTTTTATATGACTTGTCAGAAAGGTTAATGTATGATCTCGTCTGGTCAATCCTAGCTTTGGTCATGAATTCGAAGAGGAAATTGAATGATTCACTACCCCCATCGCTCAAGAAAGATATGCTCCCATTAATCTCCGACCCTGTGTCTGCAAAGTGAATCAAACCAGGCCCATTGGCTCCAGTCTGCGTTGGTAGTTCAAGACGACTCACCTTCACTCCGGGACCAATAGCAACAAAAGCGTTTTGTACATTCAATTGGTCTGTAAGATCATTGTAAGACCCTGAAAATAAGGTGGGCTTGTTTATAAGTGCGTTATAGTCTCCTGAAAAACTGTTGGTGATATTTTTTGTGTCTCTGGGCTGAGCAAATATATACTGAGAGGTGTTGTACATTAATTTATAACATAATTTAAACCATGAGGTCCAGAAAAATTGTGGGGAAAACAAAAACAAAAACAAATACAATCAAACAAAGAGGGAATACTACAAACCAAAGAGCAACAACAATTAATGTTAAATTACCTGCTGATAGGACACTCCCTCGAATGATGGGATTCAACTCTTATGCATATGTTATAGAGATCCCAAAACAACCCCATCAAAATATGATAGCTCAGGCTGTAAATGGGGTATCTGCTGTAGAACAGCTTGCTAGATCTGCGAGGGCTGCCATGACTCAACAACACACTGCACCAAAAAATGTTTTTCAAGGAACTAGGACGTATATAGACCACTTACCTAGACCACCTTCCTCTCGACCATCTCCGTCTAATGCCAATTATGCAGCACCCAAAAAATGGTATGATTTGAGGCGGTCACTAGATAGATTTGACTTCAGGCACGCATCACCAGATTCAAGTGGCCAATCTAAGAGGGAGGTGCTTGCAATTGCAACCGAATACCAAGAACGTTCTAATGAGCCTGGATTACAAAGACTACTTGACAAACGGAGAACCAACAATCATTATATAGATATCTATAATTATCTGAAAAATAAACTTTGATTATTATCAAAATATAGAAAGTATACCGGTATAAGCTACATGTCTGCATACCCAAAAAACCTCCAG
This sequence comes from Microglena sp. YARC, assembly GCA_022414725.1. NCBI lineage: Eukaryota > Viridiplantae > Chlorophyta > Chlorophyceae > Chlamydomonadales > Chlamydomonadaceae > Microglena > Microglena sp. YARC. The sequence goes on along the minus strand of JAJSRW010000022.1, from coordinate 31,271 downwards.
TACATTACAAAACGGATCTCTAACTATAGTCGAGCAACTAAACGGCTGTCCACCCTTAATAGTACTTCTGCAACCAACAATGGTGTGATTACAGTCGACATGCCTTCCAACACTTTGATAGATACTGATAGCCTGATAATGAGTTTCAAAGCAATCACAGATACTGGGGGCATGCCAAGGAACATTGAATCAATCATACAAAGGTGCGACTTGGAAGTGAATGGGCAAGTGATAGGAGGGTTCTCCAATTATAATCAGCTTTTTAATATTATTGCTGATACATCGATTGGTGCAGATTGCCACAACAGACGTAAGATTGTCCAATCAGGAGGTGATGGTTCAGCTATTCCCATTGGTATTCCAAAAGATTATTGCATTTTTAATTGGCTGACTCTCAATAGCTTTCAGCCCAGCATATTGGATACAAAACTCCTGGGGCAGGTTCGCCTTAGGATACAGCTAGATGGATCCAATTGTCTAATTGGGGGAGGACAATTTATTCTATCAGACATTTCATTCAGTGTTGATACTATCTCAATAGATGATGGGCTCTTTGATGCTGCACACAATGCCTTTCTGCAAAATGGAGGTGTGTATGAAATCATGTTCAAGAACTATTTTTAATTTTCATCAGCTGCATCAAGTTATAGCCAGTCCACCAAATTTAGTGTGTCGTCCCAGTCGGTGAATCGAGCTTGGGGAATGTTTGTAGACCAATCACCTACTGGAGCATTGGATGCAGTGACCAAAAACTGTAACACATTCGTCAGGAAAGCGACTGGGATGGAAAATGCTATGTTCACTATCAATGGGACTTATTATCCAGATTTTAGGGCCAATGTTGGACAGCGTTTTTCGTTAACACAAAGTTCTTACAACCAATTACAGGACACCCTAGGAGGGTCAAGTCCCCTTTGTGATTCATTTGCAAGCTGGCGTGATAAATTATTTGTACTCTCATGCAAGTTCTGCCACAATGATGATGAGTTCATGTCGGGTATTGACACAAGAGGGAACAGTTCGATTGGAGCATTCGAGTCTCAAGCCGTTAGTGGAGCAGCAGGCTCAGCCAACTTGACCGCAATGGTGTTTATTGAGTGTAGTAGCATGATCCGAGTGGGAGCGGGCCGGCAGCTCGAATTAGTTATATAAATATAAATAATTATAAATGTAACAATAATATAAATGAATGCACTTCCTCAAAACATTACTAAAATCCATAGAATTGAGCCAATAGGAACAAAAACAGGTTTCCCTCAAACACAGACTGTGTTTGAAATAACTGATGGCATTTGGGATTTATCCAGTGTCAAGCTTTTGTTCACTTTTAATTCGGATGGTGTTGCACCCAGGGGAATAGATTGCTTAATCAGTTCATTATCAGTTTCGTTTGATGACGTTGAGGTCCAGTCCATCAACAATTATCATCATCTCACAAGACTAATGGCTGTTCATAACTCCCCTGCGAATTCCTCCAATATGTTAGGTAATGCTCAGGCTGTGGATTTAATTTCCATGTCAGATGATGAGCCATATGTTATAGACCGTTTCCATGGTATCTTAGGTACCAAGGACTGTGTAATCAAAGGCAGGGTTCGAATCTGTATTGTTTGGGCAGATGCTGCAGTATTGTTGAGAGACTTCTCATCCATGTTTCAACTCAATGAAAACGAAAACCAACAAAATAATATATGCATTGCTTCCAGGGATATTGAGTATGCTATTGCAACGTTCATGACAGAAGATTTTCACTCCAAGACTTCAACCCAAGACTATAACGGGACAAGCTACTATTTTTCACATGGCATTCCAAGTATTCTAACAAATGATGCTCCAGTTTATGTTGGTATTAGTGTCAACAATATACCTGTTGCAGACCACCCAATAAACTATTTCAGGGCAAATGAATACTTGGACATGATTTTTGACAATGACAACAGATCAATGGAACACATGACTACATTGACAAAGGATGGTACCCTATTAATACGAAGTGCAAGTACTCGAGCAACTCGTCAGTGGGCCCTGGGTCTACCAATAGATGTAATGGATGAAGACATACCCTATAACATCACATTTCACAGCACTGGTAATATCAACACGAAGAACTATTCACTTTTATTCGTCGAGTACAACTCTCTTTTGGAGATAGATACTAGTGAAAACGGCTCGAAATACTTTTTCACAAGGTAATATATAAAATGGATAAATATTTGCTACCTCTCTGTCTAGAAACATGGCCTAATAGAGCCATTCAATATGCTCAACCAGCTACAAACTATGCAGGTAGGAGAATGATCCGACAACCGTTACATGAGACTGAGTTGCTGTGGGGTCGTCCTTTACCCAACAAGCCCAAAGCCATACATATCCTGAGTACATCTCCTGTGGTTCCAAAATTCCAGTGATCATTTGTAAATTCCAGTAATTGTTTCTATTATTTTCTAACTTGAAATTATATATGGAGGATATTGAACAACTCAGTAACAATTTAGAGGATGTGGAAGTGATTCAACCCAAATCAAAGAGGGTCATGTCTCAGAAGCAGAAAGAGGTACTAGCAAGAGCACGGGAAAAAGCTTGGGCCAAGAGAAAAGAATTAGGAGAAATCAGTAGACAAGAGAGACAGCTCCAGAAACAGGAGAAACAAGTAAAGCAACAAGAAAAGGCTACTGAGATGAAACTTCGTAAGAAGGCAGTCAATAAGAAACTGAAGACAACTATTGTTGTTAGTGATGATGACTCTGACGAAGACGAACAGGTGATAACATATGATTCCCAGCCAGAATCAGAAGAAGTTGAAGTGAAACAGATGTCAAGACAAATTAAAAAACGCTTGAACGTTACAAAAGTTCCAAAAATAAGCCAGGAGGAAACTGTTGAACTGTTTAGACAGAAAATAATGAATGATGGGAAACGACTGGCTTATCAATCACTCTTCCCTGGGTCACAATGCCCTTTTTAGTAAAAATATTATGTCCTGTAAAAATAGATGAATATCACAGAAAACGCAGTCAGTAATTTTATTCATAAAAAAAACTCGTTTATAAGCCAAACACTTACCCACAATGTTTAAACACGTCCCTGCCACGCAACAATTTTGTAGCCCTTTTCATTGGGAGCCGAGGGACTGGTAAAACATATTCTGTTTGCCAATTATTGAAACAATATGAGCTTGCGGGTTTTGATAAAAACCAAGCTATGAGAGTTATTGTTTTTAGCCCCACGCATGATGCAAATCCAGTATTCAATTGTCTAAAGATTGATCCTTCTGATATTGTAAATGATTACAGTGACTCCAAGCTTTTAGAAGTTATAGAAGACATCAAACAAGAAAAACAAAACACTCCAGAATACAAGAAAGATTTGCAAGTTTGGTCAAAGTTTTTCAATGGAAAAATAGATGCATTGACATTTGATGAGATAGATTTTCTTGAGAGAACTGCATACCAAAAGCCTACTTGTAGATACCCAAACGGTGCAATAAATTATTTTGTATTGGATGATCTGGTGGGTAGTAGTGCATTCAAAAGTGTGGGTAAATCATCATTGACAAACTTGGTTTTGAAGAACAGGCATTTGGTATAAACATCATAATTTGCTCACAGAATTTGAAAGCTATACCCAAGAGCATCAGAACTAATACTTCATTGTTCGTTTTATTCAAGTTTGCATCAACCAAAATATTGGTAGATCTTCATGATGAAGTCAGCTCTACTCTCACCTTGAAGAAGTTTGAGAGGCTGTATATACATGCAATACAGGATGAGAATGACTCTCTTGTTATAGATTTCACAGGAGACAAACTAAATAGGTTCAAGAAAAACTTTGATATTGTTCTGAACCTGCAATAAAACATTTTATTTTTTCTAAATGATTGTTAAAGAATGGCCTCTTTGACACAAGAATACAAGCAAACCAATGAATACAAAAACTTCAGAGCTGCAATTTTAGACATGTCTCCTGGTCTACCTGAATACTTGGTAGATGTAGCTATTTCTGTACATATCAATAAACCATTGTTGTATAGGGACAAGAAAGCTATCAGGAAAGACTTGCTGAATAAAATTAAACCTGTTTCTGGTACTGAGGTTTTAGATGGCTTGGTTACAATACAAAATGTTACAGTATAATATATCCCATCTTATAAAATGTCTCCACCTGTCTTGAAAACACAATTGTTGTACATATCAAGCACGTTTCGAACAAGTGGAACGCCTGACAATTTCACAACATCATTGCCTGCAGGAGTCCTGCAAAATCCCTATGGGGGAGGACGAAAGTCACAGTTGCAGATGTCATCATCAACAGGTGTTTTTATTCGATTAGAGCAAGTAACAATGACTTTATTGTTAACAACAATGGTACCAAGACATCGATCAGAATTCCAATTGGGAACTATACCCTTGATTCTTGGCTGACAGAATTGGGTGTGTTGCTGACGGGATGGACAATAACCCATAATGAAACAAACGGGCTTTGTATATTCAACCCTTTTCGAATTCAAAGAAAAGTAGTTATTTGTTTGGGTTTCTGCCTCACGAAACACCTGGTGGTGCCCCCATTGTTAGCTCCTTTCCATTGCGTTTAAATCTTGAAAGTTTCCTGACAATCCATCACAATTTACCCAAGGTAACTAACAGTGCTGTCAACAATTTCAGACAAAACAATATGCAGGAATCTGATGTATTAATCCGTCTACCTGTTAATGTTGAAAGTTTTGCCAACATCATTTATCAGAATACAGCAGACGACTTTTCTTTCTATACAAGCGCCTCACATGTGTCAGAATTGAGTTTGAACATTAAAGATGAACCTAAAGACACAAAACTCCTGGGGCAGGTTCGCCTTAGGATACAGCTAGATGGATCCAATTGTCTAATTGGGGGAGGACAATTTATTCTATCAGACATTTCATTCAGTGTTGATACTATCTCAATAGATGATGGGCTCTTTGATGCTGCACACAATGCCTTTCTGCAAAATGGAGGTGTGTATGAAATCATGTTCAAGAACTATTTTTCATTTTCATCAGCTGCATCAAGTTATAGCCAGTCCACCAAATTTAGTGTGTCGTCCCAGTCGGTGAATCGAGCTTGGGGAATGTTTGTAGACCAATCACCTACTGGAGCATTGGATGCAGTGACCAAAAACTGTAACACATTCGTCAGGAAAGCGACTGGGATGGAAAATGCTATGTTCACTATCAATGGGACTTATTATCCAGATTTTAGGGCCAATGTTGGACAGTGTTTTTCGTTAACACAAAGTTCTTACAACCAATTACAGGACACCCTAGGAGGGGTCAAGTCCCCTTTGTGATTCATTTGCAAGCTGGCGTGATAAATTATTTGTACTCTCATGCAAGTTCTGCCACAATGATGATGAGTTCATGTCGGGTATTGACACAAGAGGGAACAGTTCGATTGGAGCATTCGAGTCTCAAGCCGTTAGTGGAGCAGCAGGCTCAGCCAACTTGACCGCAATGGTGTTTATTGAGTGTAGTAGCATGATCCGAGTGGGAGCGGGCCGGCAGCTCGAATTAGTTATATAAATATAAAATAATTATAAATGTAACAATAATATAAATGAATGCACTTCCTCAAAACATTACTAAAATCCATAGAATTGAGCCAATAGGAACAAAAACAGGTTTCCCTCAAACACAGACTGTGTTTGAAATAACTGATGGCATTTGGGATTTATCCAGTGTCAAGCTTTTGTTCACTTTTAATTCGGATGGTGTTGCACCCAGGGGAATAGATTGCTTAATCAGTTCATTATCAGTTTCGTTTGATGACGTTGAGGTCCAGTCCATCAACAATTATCATCATCTCACAAGACTAATGGCTGTTCATAACTCCCCTGCGAATTCCTCCAATATGTTAGGTAATGCTCAGGCTGTGGATTTAATTTCCATGTCAGATGATGAGCCATATGTTATAGACCGTTTCCATGGTATCTTAGGTACCAAGGACTGTGTAATCAAAGGCAGGGTTCGAATCTGTATTGTTTGGGCAGATGCTGCAGTATTGTTGAGAGACTTCTCATCCATGTTTCAACTCAATGAAAACGAAAACCAACAAAATAATATATGCATTGCTTCCAGGGATATTGAGTATGCTATTGCAACGTTCATGACAGAAGATTTTCACTCCAAGACTTCAACCCAAGACTATAACGGGACAAGCTACTATTTTTCACATGGCATTCCAAGTATTCTAACAAATGATGCTCCAGTTTATGTTGGTATTAGTGTCAACAATATACCTGTTGCAGACCACCCAATAAACTATTTCAGGGCAAATGAATACTTGGACATGATTTTTGACAATGACAACAGATCAATGGAACACATGACTACATTGACAAAGGATGGTACCCTATTAATACGAAGTGCAAGTACTCGAGCAACTCGTCAGTGGGCCCTGGGTCTACCAATAGATGTAATGGATGAAGACATACCCTATAACATCACATTTCACAGCACTGGTAATATCAACACGAAGAACTATTCACTTTTATTCGTCGAGTACAACTCTCTTTTGGAGATAGATACTAGTGAAAACGGCTCGAAATACTTTTTCACAAGGTAATATATAAAATGGATAAATATTTGCTACCTCTCTGTCTAGAAACATGGCCTAATAGAGCCATTCAATATGCTCAACCAGCTACAAACTATGCAGGTAGGAGAATGATCCGACAACCGTTACATGAGACTGAGTTTGCTGTGGGGTCGTCCTTTACCCAACAAGCCCAAAGCCATACATATCCTGAGTACATCTCCTGTGGTTCCAAAATTCCAGTGATCATTTGTAAATTCCAGTAATTGTTTCTATTATTTTCTAACTTGAAATTATATATGGAGGATATTGAACAACTCAGTAACAATTTAGAGGATGTGGAAGTGATTCAACCCAAATCAAAGAGGGTCATGTCTCAGAAGCAGAAAGAGGTACTAGCAAGAGCACGGGAAAAAGCTTGGGCCAAGAGAAAAGAATTAGGAGAAATCAGTAGACAAGAGAAACAGCTCCAGAAACAGGAGAAACAAGTAAAGCAACAAGAAAAGGCTACTGAGATGAAACTTCGTAAGAAGGCAGTCAATAAGAAACTGAAGACAACTATTGTTGTTAGTGATGATGACTCTGACGAAGACGAACAGGTGATAACATATGATTCCCAGCCAGAATCAGAAGAAGTTGAAGTGAAACAGATGTCAAGACAAATTAAAAAACGCTTGAACGTTACAAAAGTTCCAAAAATAAGCCAGGAGGAAACTGTTGAACTGTTTAGACAGAAAATAATGAATGATGGGAAACGACTGGCTTATCAATCACTCTTCCCTGGGTCACAATGCCCTTTTTAGTAAAATATTATGTCCTGTAAAAATAGATGAATATCACAGAAAACGCAGTCAGTAATTTTATTCATAAAAAACTCGTTTATAAGCCAAACACTTACCCACAATGTTTAAAACACGTCCCTGCCACGCAACAATTTTGTAGCCCTTTTCATTGGGAGCCGAGGGACTGGTAAAACATATTCTGTTTGCCAATTATTGAAACAATATGAGCTTGCGGGTTTTGATAAAAACCAAGCTATGAGAGTTATTGTTTTTAGCCCCACGCATGATGCAAATCCAGTATTCAATTGTCTAAAGATTGATCCTTCTGATATTGTAAATGATTACAGTGACTCCAAGCTTTTAGAAGTTTATAGAAGACATCAAACAAGAAAAACAAAACACTCCAGAATACAAGAAAGATTTGCAAGTTTGGTCAAAGTTTTTCAATGGAAAAATAGATGCATTGACATTTGATGAGATAGATTTTCTTGAGAGAACTGCATACCAAAAGCCTACTTGTAGATACCCAAACGGTGCAATAAATTATTTTGTATTGGATGATCTGGTGGGTAGTAGTGCATTCAAAAGTGTGGGTAAATCATCATTGACAAACTTGGTTTTGAAGAACAGGCATTTGGGTATAAACATCATAATTTGCTCACAGAATTTGAAAGCTATACCCAAGAGCATCAGAACTAATACTTCATTGTTCGTTTTATTCAAGTTTGCATCAACCAAAATATTGGTAGATCTTCATGATGAAGTCAGCTCTACTCTCACCTTGAAGAAGTTTGAGAGGCTGTATATACATGCAATACAGGATGAGAATGACTCTCTTGTTATAGATTTCACAGGAGACAAACTAAATAGGTTCAAGAAAAACTTTGATATTGTTCTGAACCTGCAATAAAACATTTTATTTTTTCTAAATGATTGTTAAAGAATGGCCTCTTTGACACAAGAATACAAGCAAACCAATGAATACAAAAACTTCAGAGCTGCAATTTTAGACATGTCTCCTGGTCTACCTGAATACTTGGTAGATGTAGCTATTTCTGTACATATCAATAAACCATTGTTGTATAGGGACAAGAAAGCTATCAGGAAAGACTTGCTGAATAAAATTAAACCTGTTTCTGGTACTGAGGTTTTAGATGGCTTGGTTACAATACAAAATGTTACAGTATAATATATCCCATCTTATAAAATGTCTCCACCTGTCTTGAAAACACAATTGTTGTACATATCAAGCACGTTTCGAACAAGTGGAACGCCTGACAATTTCACAACATCATTGCCTGCAGGAGTCCTGCAAAATCCCTATGGGGGAGGACGAAAGTCACAGTTGCAGATGTCATCATCAACAGGTGTTTTTATTCGATTAGAGCAAGTAACAATGACTTTATTGTTAACAACAATGGTACCAAGACATCGATCAGAATTCCAATTGGGAACTATACCCTTGATTCTTGGCTGACAGAATTGGGTGTGTTGCTGACGGGATGGACAATAACCCATAATGAAACAAACGGGCTTTGTATATTCAACCCTTTTCGAATTCAAAGATAAAAGTAGTTATTTGTTTGGGTTTCTGCCTCACGAAACACCTGGTGGTGCCCCCATTGTTAGCTCCTTTCCATTGCGTTTAAATCTTGAAAGTTTCCTGACAATCCATCACAATTTACCCAAGGTAACTAACAGTGCTGTCAACAATTTCAGACAAAACAATATGCAGGAATCTGATGTATTAATCCGTCTACCTGTTAATGTTGAAAGTTTTGCCAACATCATTTATCAGAATACAGCAGACGACTTTTCTTTCTATACAAGCGCCTCACATGTGTCAGAATTGAGTTTGAACATTAAAGATGAACCTAAAGACACAAAACTCCTGGGGCAGGTTCGCCTTAGGATACAGCTAGATGGATCCAATTGTCTAATTGGGGGAGGACAATTTATTCTATCAGACATTTCATTCAGTGTTGATACTATCTCAATAGATGATGGGCTCTTTGATGCTGCACACAATGCCTTTCTGCAAAATGGAGGTGTGTATGAAATCATGTTCAAGAACTATTTTTCATTTTCATCAGCTGCATCAAGTTATAGCCAGTCCACCAAATTTAGTGTGTCGTCCCAGTCGGTGAATCGAGCTTGGGGAATGTTTGTAGACCAATCACCTACTGGAGCATTGGATGCAGTGACCAAAAACTGTAACACATTCGTCAGGAAAGCGACTGGGATGGAAAATGCTATGTTCACTATCAATGGGACTTATTATCCAGATTTTAGGGCCAATGTTGGACAGTGTTTTTCGTTAACACAAAGTTCTTACAACCAATTACAGGACACCCTAGGAGGGTCAAGTCCCCTTTGTGATTCATTTGCAAGCTGGCGTGATAAATTATTTGTACTCTCATGCAAGTTCTGCCACAATGATGATGAGTTCATGTCGGGTATTGACACAAGAGGGAACAGTTCGATTGGAGCATTCGAGTCTCAAGCCGTTAGTGGAGCAGCAGGCTCAGCCAACTTGACCGCAATGGTGTTTATTGAGTGTAGTAGCATGATCCGAGTGGGAGCGGGCCGGCAGCTCGAATTAGTTATATAAATATAAATAATTATAAATGTAACAATAATATAAATGAATGCGCTTCCTCAAAACATTACTAAAATCCATAGAATTGAGCCAATAGGAACAAAAACAGGTTTCCCTCAAACACAGACTGTGTTTGAAATAACTGATGGCATTTGGGATTTATCCAGTGTCAAGCTTTTGTTCACTTTTAATTCGGATGGTGTTGCACCCAGGGGAATAGATTGCTTAATCAGTTCATTATCAGTTTCGTTTGATGACGTTGAGGTCCAGTCCATCAACAATTATCATCATCTCACAAGACTAATGGCTGTTCATAACTCCCCTGCGAATTCCTCCAATATGTTAGGTAATGCTCAGGCTGTGGATTTAATTTCCATGTCAGATGATGAGCCATATGTTATAGACCGTTTCCATGGTATCTTAGGTACCAAGGACTGTGTAATCAAAGGCAGGGTTCGAATCTGTATTGTTTGGGCAGATGCTGCAGTATTGTTGAGAGACTTCTCATCCATGTTTCAACTCAATGAAAACGAAAACCAACAAAATAATATATGCATTGCTTCCAGGGATATTGAGTATGCTATTGCAACGTTCATGACAGAAGATTTTCACTCCAAGACTTCAACCCAAGACTATAACGGGACAAGCTACTATTTTTCACATGGCATTCCAAGTATTCTAACAAATGATGCTCCAGTTTATGTTGGTATTAGTGTCAACAATATACCTGTTGCAGACCACCCAATAAACTATTTCAGGGCAAATGAATACTTGGACATGATTTTTGACAATGACAACAGATCAATGGAACACATGACTACATTGACAAAGGATGGTACCCTATTAATACGAAGTGCAAGTACTCGAGCAACTCGTCAGTGGGCCCTGGGTCTACCAATAGATGTAATGGATGAAGACATACCCTATAACATCACATTTCACAGCACTGGTAATATCAACACGAAGAACTATTCACTTTTATTCGTCGAGTACAACTCTCTTTTGGAGATAGATACTAGTGAAAACGGCTCGAAATACTTTTTCACAAGGTAATATATAAAATGGATAAATATTTGCTACCTCTCTGTCTAGAAACATGGCCTAATAGAGCCATTCAATATGCTCAACCAGCTACAAACTATGCAGGTAGGAGAATGATCCGACAACCGTTACATGAGACTGAGTTGCTGTGGGGTCGTCCTTTACCCAACAAGCCCAAAGCCATACATATCCTGAGTACATCTCCTGTGGTTCCAAAATTCCAGTGATCATTTGTAAATTCCAGTAATTGTTTCTATTATTTTCTAACTTGAAATTATATATGGAGGATATTGAACAACTCAGTAACAATTTAGAGGATGTGGAAGTGATTCAACCCAAATCAAAGAGGGTCATGTCTCAGAAGCAGAAAGAGGTACTAGCAAGAGCACGGGAAAAAGCTTGGGCCAAGAGAAAAGAATTAGGAGAAATCAGTAGACAAGAGAAACAGCTCCAGAAACAGGAGAAACAAGTAAAGCAACAAGAAAAGGCTACTGAGATGAAACTTCGTAAGAAGGCAGTCAATAAGAAACTGAAGACAACTATTGTTGTTAGTGATGATGACTCTGACGAAGACGAACAGGTGATAACATATGATTCCCAGCCAGAATCAGAAGAAGTTGAAGTGAAACAGATGTCAAGACAAATTAAAAAACGCTTGAACGTTACAAAAGTTCCAAAAATAAGCCAGGAGGAAACTGTTGAACTGTTTAGACAGAAAATAATGAATGATGGGAAACGACTGGCTTATCAATCACTCTTCCCTGGGTCACAATGCCCTTTTTAGTAAAATATTATGTCCTGTAAAAATAGATGAATATCACAGAAAACGCAGTCAGTAATTTTATTCATAAAAAACTCGTTTATAAGCCAAACACTTACCCACAATGTTTAAACACGTCCCTGCCACGCAACTATTTTGTAGCCCTTTTCATTGGGAGCCGAGGGACTGGTAAAACATATTCTGTTTGCCAATTATTGAAACAATATGAGCTTGCGGGTTTTGATAAAAACCAAGCTATGAGAGTTATTGTTTTTAGCCCCACGCATGATGCAAATCCAGTATTCAATTGTCTAAAGATTGATCCTTCTGATATTGTAAATGATTACAGTGACTCCAAGCTTTTAGAAGTTATAGAAGACATCAAACAAGAAAAACAAAACACTCCAGAATACAAGAAAGATTTGCAAGTTTGGTCAAAGTTTTTCAATGGAAAAATAGATGCATTGACATTTGATGAGATAGATTTTCTTGAGAGAACTGCATACCAAAAGCCTACTTGTAGATACCCAAACGGTGCAATAAATTATTTTGTATTGGATGATCTGGTGGGTAGTAGTGCATTCAAAAGTGTGGGTAAATCATCATTGACAAACTTGGTTTTGAAGAACAGGCATTTGGGTATAAACATCATAATTTGCTCACAGAATTTGAAAGCTATACCCAAGAGCATCAGAACTAATACTTCATTGTTCGTTTTATTCAAGTTTGCATCAACCAAAATATTGGTAGATCTTCATGATGAAGTCAGCTCTACTCTCACCTTGAAGAAGTTTGAGAGGCTGTATATACATGCAATACAGGATGAGAATGACTCTCTTTGTTATAGATTTCACAGGAGACAAACTAAATAGGTTCAAGAAAAACTTTGATATTGTTCTGAACCTGCAATAAAACATTTTATTTTTTCTAAATGATTGTTAAAGAATGGCCTCTTTGACACAAGAATACAAGCAAACCAATGAATACAAAAAACTTCAGAGCTGCAATTTTAGACATGTCTCCTGGTCTACCTGAATACTTGGTAGATGTAGCTATTTCTGTACATATCAATAAACCATTGTTGTATAGGGACAAGAAAGCTATCAGGAAAGACTTGCTGAATAAAATTAAACCTGTTTCTGGTACTGAGGTTTTAGATGGCTTGGTTACAATACAAAATGTTACAGTATAATATATCCCATCTTATAAAATGTCTCCACCTGTCTTGAAAACACAATTGTTGTACATATCAAGCACGTTTCGAACAAGTGGAACGCCTGACAATTTCACAACATCATTGCCTGCAGGAGTCCTGCAAAATCCCTATGGGGGGAGGACGAAAGTCACAGTTGCAGATGTCATCATCAACAGGTGTTTTTATTCGATTAGAGCAAGTAACAATGACTTTATTGTTAACAACAATGGTACCAAGACATCGATCAGAATTCCAATTGGGAACTATACCCTTGATTCTTGGCTGACAGAATTGGGTGTGTTGCTGACGGGATGGACAATAACCCATAATGAAACAAACGGGCTTTGTATATTCAACCCTTTTCGAATTCAAAGATAAAAGTAGTTATTTGTTTGGGTTTCTGCCTCACGAAACACCTGGTGGTGCCCCCATTGTTAGCTCCTTTCCATTGCGTTTAAATCTTGAAAGTTTCCTGACAATCCATCACAATTTACCCAAGGTAACTAACAGTGCTGTCAACAATTTCAGACAAAACAATATGCAGGAATCTGATGTATTAATCCGTCTACCTGTTAATGTTGAAAGTTTTGCCAACATCATTTATCAGAATACAGCAGACGACTTTTCTTTCTATACAAGCGCCTCACATGTGTCAGAATTGAGTTTGAACATTAAAGATGAACCTAAAGACTCTATAGGGCCTTTTCCCTACGACTGGAGCATCACTCTCAGAATAGATTATGAATCTGATACTGATCCTATGAATTCTATTTTATCAATTTTGAAATCCATAGACCAGAAATTGCTTTTACTTTCCATCAAATAATATCAAAGAGTATATTAATGGGATTCTTTAATAATCTCAAATCTGGCGTTGGTAAGGCTGTAGGCACTTTCGGGAATGTGGTTAGGAAGGTAGCAGATTTCGGTGGAGGTGTAGCTCGGAAGGTGGGACAGTTCTCTATACCGGTCTCTAACGCCGCAGCGGGGATAGCGGACATGTTGGGACAATCAGGCGTGGCGGATGGGATCAGAAGTGTAGGGTCTGCGTTACAGCAGTTCAGTCCAGAAGTTGAAAAAATACTATCCAAAGCTAGTGGGGTAGGTCGTATAGCTCAAGGGCTAGCAAAAGTCATCAAGTAGTGAGTAGCAGCAGCTCCCGCCACGCAGTGATGAGTCGCGGGCTGAACGGGAACCTGGAGACAGTTGGGTCCTGCCGCGGCTCCTGACTTCCTCTTGACTTCCTCGGCTTCGTCTCACGGCTGAATCGGCAGACGGTTGCAGTTGGTTCCTGTCGGGGAGAGTAGAAATGTGTAACAAAGTGTAACGAAGTCTGGCTAATCGTATTTTGTCGTATTTTGTCGTATTCTTATCTATTCGCGGGACACACGTCAGCTCTCGAATCTATAAGGCGAATCGCGTCAGCTCCCGAATCTTAGGCGAATCATCCATGGCAAAATCACGGTACTGCCACGGTACTACCACGGTATTGCACGGAGAAATCTATCGGACATCCCCCGAGATATAATTCGTGCGGAGGGACTATCGGAAAGACCCCTACTGGTTTTTGGGGGTAAAATGAAGTTATCGGAAAAGACCCGGCACCCGCCATGATCACATTAGTAGTCACGTGGTCTTCAGGTGCTTCTTAGTCAACTCGCCCTCGACCTAGTCACTAGAAGGTGCCCCCGCCCTGTCTGTCCAGGATCTTGTGCAGTATCAGCTTGAAATCACTCCGGTAGAGTGGACAGTAGATTAAAGCAGCGGAACAGACGCACCAATCTATACACGGAGACAAGGATAACGTTACAGACACAGGAGACCCATAAAGGGGCACCTGTGGTGAAAGGAGGCGGTAGACAGGAACCTAACAGGGTACAGATCAGACCGGAGACGTAGGTGACAGGAAGCTGCCACTGAGTCATCTCAAGATGACTCAGTCCCACGGGAAGCTGGCTCAGGAGAGCCGATAGTTCTAAGGGAGTACATAAGTAGTCACCAAGTCATAAAACGCGTGAGAGCACCGCTATACATGCTGATACTCCACCTATGACACAGGTGACATACAATAGTACTACTCCACCTATGGCACTGGTGACATAGAACTATATGTAACAAATTAAAAAAAAAAAAAATCAAAGAACTCCGAAAAATAAAAATCGAGAGAAACTTCAAATGAAACCCGAAGGGTGTAAGGGAAGGTATGAAGCAAGGCAAAGAACCAAAATTTGCCAAGTGGATATATGAGGACAACTAAATATCAAAGTCGGGTAACAACGGTATAGAAAAACCCGATCCGGGAATAGGAACCTAATGCCAATCAATGATAACGTAAAGAAACTCTAAATGTAACCAAAAATTCCAGAATACATGTAACCAAAATTCTAGAATACATGTAACCAAAAAATTGGTTTAAGGAGAAGCAGTCATTCCAAACATGCGAATGAAACGCCAGAACACCATAGGATCAAGGGGCTTGGTGAAGGGGTCAGCACAGTTGTCCTTAGTGTTAACATAGGCAACATCCACCTGGCCATCCTCCACCAGCTCCTGGATATAGTGATGGATGACATCAATGTGCTTGTTGCGAGGGAGCAGCTGACAGTCATTGGCCCAGCTCAAGGACCCCAAGTTGTCACCCTGAATGGTGACCAGGTCACAAGGCAGCCCTAGATCAATTCTCAACTTTTTCAACCATTGCACCTCCCTGGCAGTCTGAGACAGGGCCTGATACTCAGCCTCACTGGAGCTAACAGCAACAGTGGGTTGCCTTTTGCTCATCCAGTTCACAAGGCAGCCTCCAGCGAGCACAGCATAGCCAGTCTGAGATCTCCTGTCAGACCCATCATCAGCAAAGGATGAGTCACTAAAGACAGTAAAAGAGAAACCAGGGCTGTGAGTGTAAGTGAGGCCCAGATGGGAATGTTCTCTCAAATACAAAAGCAAGCGCTTGGCTGCAGCCCACAGGGGGCAGTGGGTTGAGCAGAAAACCTGGACAGGTAGCTAACAGCAAAAGAAATATCAGGCCTTGTGCAGGTAGCCAGGTACAGCAGAGCCCCCACAAGAGAGAGGTACTGGCTATTAGAGGCCAGAGGTTCTCCAGGAGGATCAGTGACAGTGCACTTGGACATGGGAACTGAAAACTTGGGCTTGGTAGCAGCAGTGAGACCAAACTGCTCCACCAGCTCAACAATGTAGGAGTGCTGGGAGAGGTCGATCTTAACACACCTGCCGTCAGAATCAAGTGTACAAGTCATGTCCAATGAAAGGAACTGGACAGGTACACCCATTTCCTTGACTTCCCACCCAGCTGCTTCCATAGCCTTGATCAGCAAGGCATACCTATGCAGCTCACTAAAAGCACAGATAAAGTCATCCACATAGGTCAGGACATAGCTCCACCCACCAGTAGAATCCCTCCTGAAATACAGAGCAGGTTCAGCTTTGCACATGGTAAAACCGTGGGCAACCAAAACCTGCTTTACATCTTTGCTCCAAGCCCTGGGTGCCTGCTTCAAACCATAAAGAGATTTAATCAGCTTACACACAAGGGGAACATTGTCAGGACCAAGTTCATGAAAGCCCTCAGGCTGGTAACAGAACAGGTCTAGACCAGGTTCCAGCTTGGCATTCAAGAATGCAGTCTTGATGTCCAGCTGCCTCACAAACATCTTCCTATGAGTGATGGCAGCAAGGAGCACACGAAGACCTGCTTTAGAGGAGACGGGGGCATATACATCATGGTAGTCCAGCCCAGGACGTTGCAGAAAACCACGAACTACAAAACGAGCTTTAAAACGCAAAGAACCATCAGCCCCATGTTTCTTGACAAATAACCATCTGCCAGATAGAATCCTCTGCCTAGGAGGCTGTGGAGTGAGGACCCAAGTGCCATGAGCATGGAGGGAGGCCATCTCATCCTTCATAGCCTGCAGCCAGAGATCTCTGTCAGGGTTGGTAGGTAACATTGCAGCTTTATAAGAGAGTTCAGTAGAGGTAGAAATAAAAGCCCCCACGTACAAGCAGTGTACTTGTACATGGGCAGCGGGGATATCAGCAGTATCAGCAGTAACCGGTAATAAAGCCCCCAGCGCAGCACTCATGCGTGGTTGAACAAGGCCGGCCTCCTTTGCCTCTAAATCGTCGAAGCCTGGGTACACTGGAACACCCCAGCCATACGCAGTATCTGACCCGGACCAGTGTTCGAGGTCATCACTCACATCATCTGTGACGGCCACATCGTCGCAATGCCTGGTCCGGTATAAACCACCAGGTATAGCAGGGGGTGAAGTGATCAACAACTCCCGCGAGCTATCCGAATAGGTGGACGGGGGGTGGCGACTAGTGGGCAGTGGACCTGTACTAGGTTCCACTATGACCCGAGGCTGTCCTAATCCTACGACTTCACCGACGAAACGTGGCGCAGAGGAAGGCCCGGCGACCCCCTGAGATTCGAATAAATTAGAGCTTGAAGGAACATCAGACTCCCCCTGGCCCAATGCCGCCGCACGCGATACAGCACCATCATTACCTGGCCTGGGACGCATCGTCATCCCATGACCAGTAAAGCGGTCAACAATCGGGGTTGGTAAAGGGCCCAGGACATTGTCAGTAGTATCAAGCCCTTTACCGATGATAGCGGCAGGGGTGCGAGAAAAATACTGAGATCCATCATAGGGAAAGAGCCCAGGGATACAGTTATAGCTAAACTGTTCATAGAAGAGCACATCACGACTCTCTACCACCTGGCGCAACTTCGGAACCCAAACAAAATAACCCTTACTCACCAGAGAATACCCAACCAGTCTACCAGATAACGCCCTTTCGTCAAGCTTATTGCGCTTCTTCCCATTCACTAAGGTAACATAGCATGGGCACCCGAACACGCGCAATAACGATACATCAGGTAGAACCCCAAAGAACAACTCATAAGGAGTCTTGTCACCCTGATTAGGCAGCCGGTTAAGTAGGTAACACGCGGCGAGGAAGGCATAGGGCCAGAAGGACTTAGTGAGCTTAGACTCCAAGTGAATGCTCCTAGCTACGTTCTGAAGGACCCCATTGTACCGTTCCACAGTCGCATTCTGCTGAGCAGTGTAAGCCATGGACAATTCATGCACAGCACCAACCGATTCTAACCAATCCTCGAACCACTTCACTATAAATTCCTTAGCCCTGTCAGACCTAAGACACTTGAAAACAAATCCATGCAGCTGAGTCATCCATCTGAGGATGGTAGTTTGAACTGCTAAGGGAGCTTCATCCCTGGTTCTCAAGCACAAGACCTCAGCATAGCCAGAGTATTGGTCAGTGAGACACAGAACATAAAACTCCCCACGCAAGCCCCTAATATTAAATGGCCCCATGATGTCCAAGTGAAGGCGTTGTAATGGGGCACGGATCCTAGTTTTGCTTTCTTTAGGAAAAGGGATACGTTTTCCCTTTGCCTTCTGACAAGCATCACATGGGATCTTAGACAGTCTTTGCACCTGTTGGAGAGTGAGGGGTAAGTTCTGAACCAAACCCTTCCTTACAAGGTTGTGCATGGCATCATAGCCAGGGTGACCCAGCCGCCTATGCCACAACCATTCAGGAGTGGTAGGGATCACAACTCCACCATCCTCATCAACATCAAGAGCAAAAGCTGGATAATCTTCAGCACCATACAAACGGCCACGAGGGGTGTGACAAGGCCTACATGCAAACTTGTACACACCATCACTGGAGGCAGGGAAAGACCACAGAACAGAAGAGCCCTGTGTGGCAGTACAACTAAGACTATCAAAAGAAATCTTGCAGTTGTGAGCATGGGCAACAGCATTTACTGACATGAGGTTCACCGGACAGTGTGGGATGTAGAGAACATTGGTTAAAGTGATTGGTGTTGGTAACCAATCACTACATAACACAATAGAACCCTGACCCACAGACCGTTGAACCACACCATCACCAAATTTAACTGCTGGCCCAGTCTCAGAAGCATGAAACACAGTGAACAAAGACATATCACCTGTGATTGACACCCCAGCTCCAGAATCAACATGCCAGACACCCTCAGACAGGCTCGGGCTGCAGACATTTGAAAATTTCGCAGTGCAAGAGAAAAGGACAGAGCGTACCTCCTATTTCTTGTCCAAAGCATACCCATCAATCTGAGCCTGCAAGGAGGCCAGCTGCCGCGGAGTAAGCACACCTGGAAGGGCCAAGGCCATGGGCACCGGATTGGTAACCGGTGCACCAGGCTTGGTCTTACGCAGGTGCGGATGCTTCGTGAAACAGCGATCCTCCGAGTGGGTCGTCTTGCTGAGGCATGGGCCCCAAGTGCAATCCAGACGTCGCTTGTTGGAACCAGAACCCTGAGAACCAGATCCCTGCCCACGCTGAAACGCAGCATTGGCAGGAACCTGGGGAGCGTCCCGGGACCAACCAGGATGCCTGGAGTCGGACCTGGGGAGAGCAATGTTCAAAATGTCGAGAGACCGATATGCCTCCAGACAAGACCAGTAATCTACAGTCTGTCTGTTAGCCAACATCATACCGTACTGGATCCGCAGCGATTCAAATCGGATCAAACGGATCCCATTCACAATGGTTTCCATGGCGTGGCGCTGAGTGACAGGATGTCCAGCACTGCGGAGGTCAGTGCACAGACTGCGAACCATGCGAAAGAAATCATCGACACGGTCAGAAGGGCCCATGTGCGCATTATGAAGTTCGATACGCATGAGAGGGACTCTAGAGGCAAGGGCATCAGACTGCGTCTTCCGGATATCCAAAAGGATATCCCGAGGGGTGGCAAAGTCCTGGTATACCTTGACCATATCGTCCTCCATGTTCGCGAGCATCATAGTTAAACACATGAACTCCTGACGTTCGAGAGGCAGTGCACTGAACCCGAACAGTGCAGGATCAAACCGAGACTCACCATGAATGAGGGTATTAGACCCAGCTCCAATCGCAGAAGGGACAGGAGCCAAGGACCTACGAATGTCCATGAAATACTCCGCAGCAAGACCAGCGTCAAGAGCGCGCTGGTCGTCTATGTTCCTAATCACAGGAATGGACCTCGCAACACTCATAAGCAGCTCGAAATCTGGGCTAACAGGACACAGAGGGACAGGCACTCGCACAAACTGATAACCAAGCTTCTCGTGATCACTACGCCTCGTACCACCAAAGGAAACACCATGATCTGGGGGATACAGAATCCCAGAAGTGACTGGACCAAGAAAAGAACGACACCTGGTACCAAGCTCAGAGAAAGCCATCACTCGGCGATGCCTCAGCTTCACACTAACATTTGCCATTGTAGCCTGCATATCCATCCGACCGTACAAAGAGCGGTTCAAGGACTCACCATCCCGTCGATCCTGGTTGATCAGGCGGTAGTCCCGCAAGTTCAAAGTCGGAGGAGATCCACCAGTGAGCAGATGCTCCCAAGATTCGCATGACCGCGTATATAGCATAGGAGGAGGGCCAGGGGCAGGAGGCAGCTCCACCGGCGGAGGCGGAGGGGGTTCCAGGGAGGCACCAGCAGCAGAGGTGCGTGCAGAGGAAACAGCAGCCTCGCGAGAGCGAGTGTGGTAGCCAGGGAGGCCACGCTCCATGGGGGCAGATGCAGAGGAAAAAGAAGCAAAGCCCTTCAAGAAAGTGGGCTTAGCCACCTCCGGGTAAGCCGGGGGAACAGGCTCAAAGGGAGGCGCCGACGAAGGCTGAGGCTGATACACAGGCGAAAGCTCTCGATTAGGCATCTGCTGATCAGCAGGCTCATACACCGGCGAAACAGCGGAAGTCTCAAAGACACGAGTGGCAGCAGCAGATGGAGTCACGCCACCGAAGTCAGCACTCGTAGCACTCTTCAAGTCCTCCTCATCATCAGTAGTAGTAGAGTAGTCTTCATCATAATTGAAAGGGACGAAAGGAGGCTGCGGGTCTGATGCACAACGGATGATCTGTGTCTGTACACAACACAGCTTCATCAGGACATCCTCAACATCAGAGGAAAGGCGTCGAACATTGAGAGAAGGAACCGTAAAGTTGGAGGATTGACCGGGGGGGTTACTTCCTTGATGGCGGAAGGATCCTCCTCTCCGGCAGCAGAGGCCGCTGGCGCACAGTCGTCTAGCCAATCCAGAGGAACCTTCACCCCCGTTGGGAGGATTCGGTCGCATCCATTGCTCACAATGACACTGCGGATCCCACGAGCCCATGAAACACCATTAAGTTTGGTAAGTTTCACAAAGCCGGCAGGAGGCCCTCGCGGAAGTTGCATTATCAAAGCAGTGGTAGTGATGAGGAGCCCAGTAACCTATCAGCTTGAAATCACTCCGGTAGAGTGGACAGTAGATTAAAGCAGCGGAACAGACGCACCAATCTATACACGGAGACAAGGATAACGTTACAGACACAGGAGACCCATAAAGGGGCACCTGTGGTGAAAGGAGGCGGTAGACAGGAACCTAACAGGGTACAGATCAGACCGGAGACGTAGGTGACAGGAAGCTGCCACTGAGTCATCTCAAGATGACTCAGTCCCACGGGAAGCTGGCTCAGGAGAGCCGATAGTTCTAAGGGAGTACATAAGTAGTCACCAAGTCATAAAACGCGTGAGAGCACCGCTATACATGCTGATATGCAGTATTTTTGTTCTGCTTTGCTGGATACATTCTCCCTTGCCAGTGGAGATAGATTTTCCTTGATACATTTTCCAGCGTTCAGGGTTTAGGGTTTAGTGAAGATAGGTCTGATGGGAGCAGTTGATATAGCAGGAATAATAATAGTTACAAGGTTCTATACACCGGCAATCCGGCGTCGAACCATACGCAGAATACAACGCTTCTCCCAGTGCGATAGCCTCGGAAACAAGAGAGTGTGGCAAGGTTCGAACTCAGACCAATTCTAGACATGTCAAGGTCTCGACACTGACAGTTTAACGACTTGTCAAGGTCTGTCCACTGACTATTTAACGACTTATCAAGGTCTCTACACTGAAAGTTTGACAACTTGTCAAGGTCTCTACACTGACAGATTAACAACTTGTCAAGGTTCAGTTTGTAATAGCAGGGCAAGGCATCCACAGTGCTTACCCTCCTCTCTTCGTGTGTATCTGGTCCCTTTTCCTCCACTTTCGGTCCTCTTTCCCGCCTCTGTTTTGCTTTTTTCTGCCATGCTCTTCGTTTTGTTTTTCATATTTGTGGGGGTGCCTCTAAAACCCTCAAGCTGTCGCTGGTTTGTGTCGGGAGACCCACCTCCTGGGGTGAAAATCCTTTCACAACTAAAAAAAAAAAAAAAAAAGCTTCCTTTAATACAATTTGATGGTAGGGAGGCTGTGCTGCTGTCCTGTCTCAGCAATGATTGGCTGAGTTTATGTAACTAACCCTCTCTCTGTGTGTATGCTCCATAGTTTTTATTTTCAGCTACCAGCAGCAGCTAATAGGCTGCTCCCCTGACTAGCTACCCAGCCAAACCCATAGCAACGTAGTGCATCAGGAAGCTGACAAAAACATCTGCCCAGCACTGTTGACATCTTGGGGCTTAGCCCAGTGGCTGGCTTCTGGAGCTGTCTAGAAGCTGTTGCTCGAAGCCGAAAAGAAAGACTTTGGTATGCTTCAATCCAGGGGTAGCATGATGTAGCTCAAAAATGAAAGATTGTCTAAGTGTCCATCGTAACGTGCAGTTGAGCCTTGCCTTCCGCCCTCTGCCACGCCCACCCTTGCACGGCAATTTTGCCCTTCCACCCTTTTGCCCTCCCACCCACCCTTTTGCCTTCCCACCCACCCTTGCCCTTGCCCTCCCACCCACCCTTTTGCCCTCCCACCCTTTTGCCTTCCCTCCCACCCTTGCTCTTGTCCTCCCACCCACCTTTTCCCCCTCCCTCCCACCCTTTTGCCCTCCCACCCACCCTTTTGCCTTCCCTCCCACCCTTGCTCTTGCCCTCCCACCCACCCTTTTCCCCTCCCTCCCACCATTGCACGGCAATTTTGCCACGGCCAGCCTTGCATGCTAATTTTGCTCTGGGTTAGAAGAGCTTGCGGTGCAGCATAGGTTGCTAAAACAGCCTGGCTGCCCTTGTATGTATGTATGTACGTATGTATGTTACAGTCCAGGGGTAGGCCAAATAGTCTAAAGGGACTTGCTCAACCGTGATAGGAAGGGCTTAAACAGAAAAATCATTGATAAATGAACCTCAAGCAATCGTTTTACCGACGGGGGCCCTGAATTCGTGCCCTTATCAACCTGAGGTGACCGGCCCATGTCGCGGGTTCATGCACAGGTGGCGTGGCCTGACCGCCCTTATCTATCTGAGGTGACCGGCCCATGTCACGGGTTCATGCGCAAGTGGCATGAGCCTAAGGCCTCGGTTGCTGTCGAACCCTTAGGTATCGTGGCACCTCCCCAGTGTACCCAGTGAAACAGTGGGGTCTCTGCTACATTGAGGGTGGTAATACCTAACACCTGAGTTGGTCAAGACCACGGTAGCCTCTTTAGCGATTTCAATGGTCTAGTGGTGGACCAGATTGCAAAAAGAACGAAGAGTCTGAGGTTCGACTCCCCCTTCTGTCGCTCTTTGCGTTGCAGGTCGTCGTCAACCGCGATAGCAGCTTGTCCAGTTGAGGTAGGAGACCGGTCCCCACCCGCGTACGATGGGCTCCCTTAACCCCATGCCCCACCAGGCGTTATCGTTACCAAGACCACGGTCACTCTACACCTACTATTTAGACCCTTGCCAAATTGCCGTGCCCTCACGAGACCTGCACCCTGCACCATGCACCCTGCATCCAGCATCCAGCACCCTGCACTCTGTACCCTTAAAACTGATTCTTTGCTCTCTTGCCCCAGGCTGCCCACAAGGGGTGACACCTAAACCTTAAACCCTGAACCTCACTCCCTAAACCGCTTCCCTGCCTCCTTGCCTCAGGCTACCCATCCCAGGGGTTGCTGAGCTATATGGGATGCTTCTCGTCACAGGTACGAAGACACTTTAGTGGTTACAGGCTATTTTGGGTTGTTTCAGGCTACTTCGGGTTATTTTTGGCTAGTTCACGATACTACTGGCTATGTCAGGTTATGTCAGGCTATGTCAGCTTATTCTGGCCTTTTCAGGCTACATGGGCAAGGTCAGGTATGCAGGGCTTGTGTGAATCTTGTATGCTCCGGGGGTGGGTCCCCACCCCAGAGGATGCTCAGCTACTTAGACTGCTTCGTACTTATTTTGAGGCACAAAGACATGCTCAGCTACGTGGACTGCTTCGTACTTCTTTTAAGGTTCGAAGGCACTACTATTTCTTTTTGTAAGCGGAGCCCCCCAAGGTCACCACTTTGGGTGCCTGCCTGCCTGCCTGCCTGCCTGCCTGCCTGCCTGCCTGCCTGCCTGCCTGCCTGCCTGCCTGCCTGCCTGCCTGCCTGCCTGCCTGCCTGCCTGCCTGCCTGCCTGCCTGCCTGCCTGCCTGCCTGCCTGCCTGCTTGCCTGCCTGTCTGCCTGTCTGCCTGTCTGTCGGGCGTCTGCCTGTCTGCCTGTCTGCCTGTCTGCCTGTCTGCCTGTCTGCCTGTCTGCCTGTCTGCCAGCCTGTCTGCCTGTCTGCCGGTCTGCCGGTCTGCCTGTCTGCCTGTCTGCCTGTCTGCCGGTCTGCCGGTCTGCCGGTCTGCCGGTCTGCCGGTCTGCCGGTCTGCCGGTCTGTCTGCCTGCCTGCCTGCCTGCCTGCCTGCCTGCCTGCCTGCCTGCCTGCCTGCCTGCCTGCCTGCCTGCCTGCCTGCCTGCCTGCCTGTCTGCCTGTCTGCCTGCCTGTCTGTCTGCCTGCCTGTCTGCCTGTCTGCCTGTCTGCCTGTCTGCCTGTCTGTCTGTCTGTCTGTCTGTCTTTTCTGCCTGTCTGTCTGTCTGTCTGCCTGCCTGCCTGCCTGCCTGCCTGCCTGCCTGCCTGCCTGCCTGCCTGCCTGCCTGCCTGCCTGCCTGCCTGTCTGCCTGTCTGTCCCCCACACAAATACCCACCCCCACACTCGTACTCGTACCCACCCCCAAACGCATCCCCCCCCCCCACACATACACACACAGGTTAACCCTCCATCCCCCCCCCCCCCCCACACACACTCCCACCCACACCCACACATCCCACACACACCCACACACGCACGTACACCCTCCCCCCCGGCACCCCCCCACACCCCCACCCCCCACACACACACATACACACACACACACATGCACCTACACCCTCCATACCCCCACCCCACCCACCCACCCACACCGTCGCCCACCCACCCACACCCACACACACACAAACACACACACAAACACACACACACACATATGCACCTACACCCTCCATCCCCCCACCCACCCACACACACACACACCCACCCACCCACACACACACACACCTACACCCACACGCATACACCCACACGCACCCACACGCACACGCACACACGCACACGCACACACACACGCACACACACACACACATGCAACTACACCCTCCATCCCCCCCCCCACCCCCCACCCCCCCCCACCCAGACACCCCCCCCACCCCCCCACACACATATACCCTCCACCCCCCCATATACACACACACACATATATACCCTCCATCCCCCCATACACACACACATCCGCACTAACCCTCCTTCCCCAGGCACGGGGTGACTCAAGTGACACAGAGGATGCAGGATTGGAAAAGTGCATTGTGGTAGGCGAGGGTGGGCTGGCCAGATTTCCCAACTCTGCTCCAACCTCACCCTCAGGGAATCTGCCGCGCAAGCCAAGCGAGAAGACCTGCTATGGTCAGGGCGGTATCATGCCATCTCAAACGTCACCCATATCAATATTTGGCGACGATAATCCCTCGGAAAGTGTATCCAGTCCTGTAGTGGCCACATGTAAGAGTCCTTTATCTGCCAGGGTGTCTGCCAGAGTCTCTGCCTCAGGTGTATTGATTGGAGCTGGAGCAGTACAGTCAGGCAATGCCTCCAACCGCTTCAGACCCGTTTCCGTTTCGGTTAATGGCAAGTGCCCGCGAGGCAATATTGATCAAGTTGCAGCTCCGGGAAGCCCCCGCCCGGCGCAACTCTCCGCCTGGCGCAGATCCAAGGCCAAGAGCATCAGTGGGTGTGAAGACCATGCCTACCTGGCGTGGGGGGCCTACATCAACCCCTCCCCTGGCCCAAGAAGTAGCCGACCTCAAGGAGCCTCTGAGCCTGTTTTGCAAGCAAGCAGCCGACCTGACGGAGCCTCTGCTCCTGTCTGTCAAGCCACAAGCAGCCGTCCTCACGGAGCCTCTGCTCCTGTTTTGCATGCAAGCAGCCGTCCTCACGGAGCCTCTGCTCCTGTTTTGCATGCAAGCAGCCGACCTCACGGAGCCTCTGTGCCTGTTTTGCATGCAAGCAGCCGACCTCACGGAGCCTCTGTGCCTGTTTTGCATGCAAGCAGCCGACCTCACGGAGCCTCTGTGCCTGTTTTGCATGCAAGCAGCCGACCTCACGGATCCTCTGTGCCTGTCTTTCAAGCTACAAGCAGCCGACCTCACGGATCATCTGTGCCTGTTTTGCAAACAAGCAGCCAACCTCACGGAGCCTCTGCTCCTGTTTTGAAAATTATAACCTTCCCGGGGGCGAGTACTAGCGAAGATATCCTTCCTTCAACTTCGACCCCGGGCTCGCCATTCTCCACTGACCCTTTCCTGTTCTACACGGACCCGTACCAGTGCGATAGCGACTCCGGCAAGAGCCCCCGTGCAGCAAAAAGCATGGGAATGAATACCGGTAGTATCCCACATTCGCCCATAACATATGCACTCCAGGATAGGCCTGGTGACGGGAGTTATGGGAGTAGGGGTACACCGCCCTGTTCCGTCAACATCATGTCCTCTGGGGTGGTCGTTCAACAGGTAAGCCCATTTTTTGACGTTCTAAGCTGAACACATGATCTATATTATTGCTGTTTAATAGGGACCGGCATATCATATGATGTTGACCAAAGGCGAGTATGATATCATATGATATCATACATTCATACAAACTGCATCATATGATATTGTATATACATGGTTACTTAAGCCTAGTCAGACTGCCGGCATCATCAGGGTTCTACATTTCGTCATTTTGGGTTGCGCTTTTGACGCAACTGCCTCCTTTTGGGCTGCGCTTTTGACTCTGAAAACAGAAATCTGCGCGCTGTGCTCAGAGGGTTTTTTAAAATTTGTGTCAATCGCGCAGTCGGGCTCCAAAACCTTTCGCGCTACCGCACAGTAGCGCGCGTCATGTAGTACCCTGGGCATCATATGATATGTAATTGCCGTTCCCTATTGTTTAATGGAAGGGAGCCTTCTTGGCGATTTGAATTTTTGACAATTTTTTGGCGGAGCCCCCTCTTCCAAGGGTTCCCCTGTTGTCCCCAGGGTTACCCCGTTGTCCGTTTGACCGTCCGTCCGACCGCCCTCCCCCCAGACAAAGCCTGCCACGTCAGCCAACGGTCTCGTACCTAAGTCACTTCCGTTGCCACCTGCCGCACCGTTGCGAACAATCTCCGCCAATTTTTGGCGTCGCTTGCCACGCTGCATATAACTTGCTCTTTCTTGTAACCTGTTGAAAGCAAACGTTTACAGGCAGATAAAGGTAAAGAAACAGGGCGAGAAGACCTGTGTTATTTCTGTTCAATCACGATGTGCCATTTATTTATAATCCCTATGTGTTATTTCTGTTTAATCACGATGTGTTATTTCTGTTTAATCACGATGTGTTATTTCTGTTTAATCATGATGTGCTATTTATATTTAATCACGATGTGTTATTTCTATTTAATCACGATGTGTTACTTATATTTAATCCCTAAGTGTTATTTCTGTCTAATCACGATGTTTTATTTCTGTCTAGTCACGATGTGTTTATTTAATCACCTTGTGTTATTTCTGTTTATTTCATGATGTGTTTATTTAATCACGATGTGTTATTTATATTTAATCCCGATGTGTTATTTATGTTGAATCACAATGTGTTTATTTAATCACGATGTGTTATTTAGATTTAATCCCGATGTGTTATTTATTTTTAATCACGATTTGTTTATTTAATCACGATGTGTTATTTATATTTAATCACAATGTGTTTATTTAATCACGATGTGTTATTTATGTTTAGTCACGATGTGTTATTTATGTTTAGTCACGATGTGTTATTTAATCACCGATGTGTTATTTACATTGTAATCATCACGAGCACAGAGAAAATAAAAGATTAGTAGATTGATAGATAGTTGTTACAGTCCAGGGGTAGACCAAATAGGCTGAAGGGACTTGCTCAACCATGACAGGAGGGGCTTTAACGAAAAGGCACTCATGAAATGAATCCCAAACAATTGTTTTACCGACGGGGGCCCTGATTTTGTGCTACAGTCAAAATGTAATTAGATGATTAGTATACTGGTATCTACATGCAGGAAAGTAGAGCAGATAATTTGGAGTAAAACCTGTCAAAATATGAAGGGCAATCTGGGGGCTGGAGGCAGGGTTTTATTTTTAAGGGCTATATATATGTGTGTGTATGTGTATATAGGGTTGTCAAGTACGATGTTGTATAGATAACGTATAAAAATCATTTAATTAATTATGTTATGTTTATTTATTTCTTTATTTGATCAACACTATTTAAAAACATGTTTTCGGGTTTTTTGAACGTCAGGGCAAGACTTATGAAAGGCAGTGATGGAAGTAAGGCTTGCAGCTTGGCCGCTGGAGATCGTTGTCACGTGCACACCTCCCGTGGACTCAGCTCTACTGTCTTGCACCCAGTCTCCAGCGGGAACGAGTCATCCAGATTTGGAGCCTTCCCACCCAGCA
Organism: Microglena sp. YARC; assembly: GCA_022414725.1. NCBI lineage: Eukaryota > Viridiplantae > Chlorophyta > Chlorophyceae > Chlamydomonadales > Chlamydomonadaceae > Microglena > Microglena sp. YARC. The sequence continues at coordinate 2,501 of JAJSRW010000022.1, read as the reverse complement.
CATCTCGACTGGGAGAGATTCAAACAGCGTCTCCCCCCGACAGAACATGCAGTACAAGCAGTACAAGGCAAGACAACAGCGTCCCCCAACAGCGCCCCCCCCGACCACAGCCTCCCTGGCAACAGCTTTCCCCCGACAGGACAGGCAGTACAGGCAGTACAAGCAGGGCAACAGCTTCCCCCTACAACTTCCCCCGACCACAGCCTCCCCCGACCATAGCTTCCCCGGACAAGTCGAGTATGAGAAGAGCATGTGCTCTCACATCACCCATTCCGCCCTTTGATGATGCCAACCGCGACCATGACCCAGACCACAAAGTCACCCAAGGCCGAAACAGTAGGTCGCTGGGCGGGCTTCCAGGGGACCTTCCCCAGGTGTCCTTCGACCTTGAAGTCTTGTACTCTCCTGCATCCGGAACGAGAAGTGCTCACTCCAGGATGTATGTCCCAACCCCCCCATCCACGGCACGTCCAACTCCTCCAACTTTCTGTAAATTGATGGTGGGAGGCCGGGTCTATGACGGGTCAAAGGGTAGGACGGGTGAGTCCCCTGAGAGGGGGAGGGCAAGGAGTGTGGAGAAAAGCCGCGCTACCTCGCCCGGCACTGATGAGTTCCAATCGATGGGTCCTGTTCCTCACACACCTTTCTACTCCAAGCAGCATCCTGGACCCTATCCTGAGCCCCTCGAGGTCCTACCAAATGACTCTGCAGGAAACTGGTTGAAGCCATTGCTGGCTTGCAGTCCTCCTACAACAAGGAAACTTTCCTGCTGGAAGAAGAGAGGAATTTCTGTGAAGTCCCTCACTTATTCATGAACTCATGCCAAAGCATTTCGTCCCAGTTGAGTGCCAACTACAAAGAAGAGCATTTGTGATCCCAATAACAAATACTTTATTTTGAAGCATTGCCTGGCTTGATTCGCCAACACAACGACAACACAACAACGAGGATAACTTACTTCAACTCTGCCGCAACTGGAAGAATGAAGGATTCAGGTGAAGCCGGTTCCCTGCAGTTATTCACTATTTCATGACACCCATCTTAAGTGCTTTCCTTCTCCGGGCCCAGTCCTACCAGAGGAGCATTCAGTGAGCCCCAGTACACATTGTTACGTTGAAGCATTGCTTGCGCCTTGAGTCATCCTACAACAAGAAAACTTCCATTCACAACTGTACCCAAGGTGGAAGAAAGAAGATTCAGGTGAGGGCCGGGTCCCCTCTTTTTTTTCATGACACCCCATCCAAATGTTTCCGTCCAGTTTGAGTGCCCAAACTACCAGAGAGCATTCGGTGAGTCCCAATACAATTGTTCAATTTTGAAGCCATTGCTTGACTTGAGTTTCCTGCAGACGCGGATAACTCCCCAAGTGGAAGAAAAGAAGGATTCAGGTGAAGGCCGGGTCCCTCAGTTGGTGCTTGTTCGCCGTTGTTTGCCGTTGTTCGTTGCCGTTGCTGCCGGTACTCAGTTCCCCTGTGGCGTCGCCGTTGTTGTTGACGCCGGTTGTTGTTGGCCGGTCCCTCCAGGTGAAAGGCCGGCTCCCTCAGTTGTTCGCCGTTGTTCGTGCCGTGTTGCTGGGGGTGTCCCTCAGTTCCTGTTCTACGCCGTTGTTTCGCCGTTGTTGTTTTGACGGTTCGCTCAAGTGAAGCCGGGTCCCTGCACTTATTCTTGTCGCCCACCAAAGCATTCCGTCTCCGTGAAGTGCCATCCAACAGGAGAAAAATCGGTGAGTCACCATCAGGTTAGTTCAAACTGTACGTGATTGCGTGAAAGAGGCACAAATCACACACAATTTTGAGGATCACAGCCTGTGTTTTCACGCACATTTGGGTCGGGTAGGGGGGGGGGGTGGGGGGGGGGGGGGGGGGGGGGCGGGGGGGGCATCGTTTCTCGCTTCGGGTGTTTGTGTGACAGACACCCAAATCGGCACACAAGATCTTGCATGGGCAATAAAAATGCGTATGTCGGACGGGCTGAATCTCACAACACGTGTAGCACTACTTGGTCCCAATCAAAATAATTATGATCCAGTGACTTCCACGTCCACGCCAGGGGTTCTACATTTGTCATTTGCGGTTGCTTCAATAAGCGCACTGCCTCCTTTTGGGCTGCGCTTTTGACTTCAACTGAAGGGCTTAAAAAGAAGAAGAAATTGATGAACTGTAGTGTCATCTAAGGTAGGGTACGTACATTTTGTCATTTGCAGTTTGCTTTCAAAAGCGCAACTGCCTCCTGTGGGCTGCCCTTTGACTCGAAGTAGGAGAAATCGACATCTGCGCGCTGAGCTCAAGCCGGGGGTTAATTTGTTTGCTTCAATTGCACAGACGGGCTCTAAAATCTTGGCGGCGCTAGCGGGCAACCACGTGGTGTGCCATGCCCCCCCCCCCCCTCCCCCCCCCCCCCCCCCAACATGGATCAACACAAACACACAACGCACGCACGTGCACACACGACATGACACACACCATCACACTTTACAAACACACACGCCCCCGCCCCCCCCC